>JAGWCC010000333.1:600000-856478 GCA_022651775.1 Drusus annulatus
GCAGTGAAGGGAAATATCACATTTAAAAATTTGTGGTGGAATGCAAATTTTGTGTAATTTTCTTACAGTTACTTAAAAAACTAATTTGGAAAAAAATATTAGTTTAAAAAACTGTATACATGTAGAATTCATGAAAGGTTGCACCTTTAATAAAACCTTTAATAAACTTAAGCAGCTAAAGTTTAGTATTCTTTATTATATTTTAGTTACTTGTACATCAAAGCTTTTAACGTATCTAATTTTTATTTTTATAAATGTAACAGATGAACTTTGTTTATAACCAATTTAAATATTCAATATTTTATCGACCAGTTTCAGAAGTACCCTTCCATCATCAGAACAGTATTAAAATTGTAACAAATTTTAAAATTATCATTATTTTTAATATTGTCCTGATGATGGAAGGGTGCTTCTGAAACCGGTCGATATAATATTGAATAATTAAAGTGTTTATAAACAAAGTTTATCTGCTTTATTTACCAGTATGATAAGCCACAAAGTAAATGATTTTTACGAATATTTTTGCTTTATAAAAATATTATAACTTATACACTACTTGATATTACTAATGTATTTTATATGATTCGTACAGGCTATTTTCAATGTATCAATTGACATAATTTTGATGGTTTCTGGCAGCGCATTTTAACATTTCATCCCTTTAAAAAGTAAGGTGTTTCGTGTATTGGTTTTATTCTTTTTTGTAGTCTGATTTTTTTGCATGTCCTTGTATAATGTTTGTGAATATCCACATTGTATATAATTTTGTCAGAAAAATATTTTGGTTTTGGTTTCACTGTAAGCCAATTTAGTGGCTAACAGAGAAATCAAAACCAAAATACCAAAAACCACTGACCCCGGGCAGTTAGGATTCTTGCGTATGATCTTCTCTCCTCCACCACATACAGTTTATGATGTTTGTCTTTAATTGTGTCTTTTAATGGCTTCCGTGGTCAAGTGGTAACACGCTCGACTACGAATCCAGGGGTCACTGCAGGGGGGCCGTGTTTGGTGACCAGATCTGAATAGCCAGGTATTTCCCAACGGTCCTCTTCCCCATTTACTTTCTTTCCCTACTACCTTGAGCTTCGCAAAATACCCCAATCGGGGATGCCATAGTCTCACTGGCTAGCAGCAGGCTCTTGTACGGTATTCACGATTTGAACCACGATCTGCTGTGTATTCCACATGGCAGAACAGACGTGTTGGCTCAGCACAGCATGGCACGGGGTATGGTACTACTAAATAACATGTCTCTTGATATCTTCAATATAAACCTTATGATTTCAAGAGAAATGTTAAGGCTCAGCACCCAAATGGCGCAAAACGACATTTTGTAGCATTTTAATACAAGCAATACTGCACACGATTTATATGTTAATTCTACATGACTAGTTAAAAAAACGTCTAAGTTTTCCAATAAATGAACATTTTCAACTGTAATATTGTCAATTCTATGAAAAACATACGAAAATGTCAGTAAAAAGTGCAGTTCTGAAACCAGAAACGGCATTTTTTACGTTTTACCTAAAACTCTAGAATGGTTTTCATAGAGAATTTCAAAGATTACTGTTTAATAATTGTATTCACTGAAAACCTCAGAAATTTTTCTAACTACCCATTTAGAATTATCAGATTAATCATTTGTAGTATTGCTTGTACTAGCAATACAAAAAGTGACTATTTTTGGGTGCTGAGCCTTAATGATATCTCTTATTGCATTTTTTTTATGTTACTGTTCATGTGTATTGTTAAGTTTTTAGACCTTCAGGAAGTATAACCTTTTCTCCTTACAGACTAAGTGTCAGTAAGCTTCAGTGAAGTTGTTGTAGGTAAACGACGGCGGGAGTAAAATGTAATGAAGGCGCTCGATCCGCCGACAGATAAGTTTTCTCATTACCCCGGGCCTGGCGCTCTGCTCCCGCGCGCCTTCAATTCATCATCCTTGCCAAAATCCAGTCGTGCTGTTTTGGAAAACTTTTCGCTGACTTTTTTGACACTCTTGTTAATTCATCGCGGAGAGTGATAAGTCGCTTGCTATCGAGATGGCTGCGATGAATATCGAATATTGAAGAAAAAAATCTATCAAATTTTTATATACGTAGCCAACTAACTATCTAAATATGGTAGATTCTACAGCACCACAACTCGGAACCGAAAATTGGTTGAAATAGTTCTAGCAGTAATAAGTGACTAGAAACTAACTTCGACGGCCTCCGTGGCCGATAAATAAAGACGTTTGACTACAAATCCAGAGGTCGCGAGCTCAAATCCAGACGTGCACAAATATTGTTTTTATTATTTATTTATTTAATTTTTTTCGTTGAATGATAAAAAATAGCCATTTAAATTTGTCCAATAATAGGTATATTTCCCGTACTCTCATTTTTTTATTATTATTCTTTTCAGTTGACGTTTGCCTCTTTCATTTCATATTATCTGTCTTTTCTCTCTGATCCTTTGGTATAATTTAAATGTTTTTCTTTTTTTTTCTTACTGTTCTCTTATTTTAATTTTATATTGTGTTTTATCTCTGTGTATACGAGTAAATATAAATACATACTATGTATTTTTTGTTTGGTTTAATTTTGTACCTCAATGATTATTAGGCTAAGCGCAACCGGTCGGTCATAAAAAAATAAAAACAAATCTGTGGTCTTATACAAAGTTGTTATTTAATTTTCATTAAATTTTAATAAAAATAATATGTGTGTTATTTCACATTGAATTAATATTAACCAATACATTTTATATTTTCGGCACGATCTAGAATGGTAGATACTCCAAGTATCGCCCTGGTGAAAGACCACCACATAAAATCGAAACGTTGCTTGAAATGGCTTAAGCCGTCTTTGATGACCAGATCTGAATAGCTAGCTAATTTCCAACCTTTTTCTCATCTTCTTATCCTCCTCACCACCTTCAGCTTCACAAGGTACCCTAATTAATGATGCCATTTATGTTTCAAGTCTATTTTTAATGTACAAATCTAAATGAAGTGAAAACTAAGCATTATCATCAAGTTTTTTTAACTTTTCATAGGAAACCACCGTATTTTGAAAATAAGCCTAAGAACGTTATTCAATATTTTTATGAGTACTATTTGTCATATAAAAAAAAAACCTTATAATAACTTAAATACCCCTACAAAATATTCTAAACTGCATTTCCCAAGACAGTGAATTCCAGAGAAAAAGATTTTAAAATTGAAATTTAATTTAATCTCTTACAGTGTATTGAAGATGATCCAGAATCTAGTCCATTCTACGGTGCCATCAAAACAAAAAAATGCCATTTAAAAAAAATTTAAAAAATTGAAGCATACTTCTTTCTAAAATACAAAAAAAAAACAGATTCCTTCTTCCAATTTTTCCGATTGAGAAACAAAACAAGTATTTCCTTTATTTTTATCGTATTTGTATATAAGAATACAAAAATGTTGAAATTGCGTTCCTTTTATTCAATCACTCTCCATTATAATGAAGCTTTTTCAAAAAAAACATATAATAATAAGGCTGTGTGCCATCAAGAAATAGAATCACTTACTATCGTCGTTTATTTTCTGCGCTATGTCCTCCGCTCTTTTTAGATACTCTTTTTTCTGTTTTGTTATCCTGGGTCCGAGTTATTCTTTCCCATCCCAATCCCGCTCCCCAATTGATATAAAAGAGGCTAGATTCGAGTTTACTTGACTAAAAATAACACATCGAAGGAGAATACTACACCGAATTATATAACTTGAATGTTAATTCAAATGAATTTAGAGTAGAGCAGATCAATATGGTCGGGTCATGTCAGAGCTCAGAATAACAGTACAGCATCAATGAGACGATACCTAAATATAAATGAAGCAAAGAGTGTGCCAGGGCAGACTTGTATAGCGTTCGATTCGCTGGTTCTAAGGTGGTTAGATTTTCTATAGTTGTTTTATTTTAAATGCCTAACTAAACTAACTAACTAACTATCACACCGTTTCCCCGCAGGGGTAAGTAGAGAGGACAAACCGCCAAACAACTCGGTCTTGGCACATTGACTTCTTGCTATATGGAAATATATGGATCAACTCATACATACTCTTCTGTTATTCTGATTCTTCGCATGAACCGACTAAAGTATTTGATTCAATTTATCGTATCGTGTCTTTCTCGGACTTCCCCGACTTTTTCTTTCATTGAACTTCGCCTGATATATTATTTTCACACTCCTTTATTTGTTCATTCGCACTAGATGCCCAAACCATTTAAGCGTCCCTTTCTTGATTATTTTCACTAAGCTTACATCAGCCTTGCATTTATTACGGATATCCACATTTTTAACACGGTTCCAGTTTTAAATGAACCGTTCAAAGCTTGCTTTAGCCCGGACCTAAGTCCATCATAACATTGGCGTTAACTTTATTAAATTATTGGTTTATTTTACGATATGAAAAATAAGATATTAACTCCAATATAAAGGCGCGTATTAGAGCATTCATTTTCTTTTGATTCGTGTATTTCGAGTATTTTTGGTGTTGTGCGATGTACCTACCTCGAGCGCTTTTTATCAATGTTTTTACCCCTATCCGGCGTCTCAACGGACCCCTATTGGGCAGAGAATATTATTTTCTCGTTCATTTCGGACCTCTCTGATAACTTCGTGTTTGCCGAGGATTACATAGCCGAACAATCTCCTCGATATTAAACACAAACTGACGAAGTAACGGGTTGTTGTTTTTGGCGTTTTTCGACTCTGGGTTTATTGGTCAATATTGCAACAACGCTTAAACAGAATATGCCGTTTCATGAAATCTGGTATCCGCCCAAGCGACATTATCCGCTGAGGATTACGCGGTCGAGAAATGTCCCCGTTAGAAATCAATTGATGACTGTATTTTTATCTCTTTGAAAATTGCTTTATTGATCAATATAATTCTCTGTTTTGTAGAAACTGTTTTTTTTTTGTCTCGTGACATTGTTTCTATTTATGTATTAGCACTGGGTTTTAACTAGCGTTGTGACCGCTTTGAAAGAACTACTTATTTTGGCAACAGTTCCTTCTTCATTCATTGTTCATTGAAGAAATACTTCAATTGAAGTCGGTAGTTCATTTTAGCATTCATTCATTTCAATAACTTCATTTCATTGAACAAATATTTCAATTGAAGGTGGTAGTTCATTTTAACCTTCATTCATTTCATTGAACAAATACTTCAATTGAAGTTGGTAGTTCATTTTAGCATTCATTCATTTCAATAACTTCATTTCATTGAAAAAATACTTCAATTGCAGTCAGTAATTCATTTTAGTGTCCATTCATATCATCGAAAGAAGTACTTCAATTTGCAGCAGTAAAGTTCCGAAGGCATTAAAAACGAAGGAACCAGTTCCAGCTCTTTTCGTTTTAAAATCGCTACCGACTAGTACGCGCTCCTTTTCGGCGAGGAACCAGTTCCAGTTCTATGGTTTTCAAAACTCTACCGACTAGCACTATTTAATTTGGCAAGGAACCGGTTCCAGTTCTTTTTACATTTTAAGCTCTACCGACTAGTACGTGCTTTTTCGGGTTTATTTTAAATAACTAACAATTCGTGAAGCATTCACAAAACATTGAAGTTTTTCCCGACGCTAGTTTTAACAGATGTTCTCACTTACATGAGAACAATTCAGTTATGAAAATTCAGCTAGTGTACAATAATTGTAAAAAAAAAATTACAAATTCAAAGGAAACATCAACATCTGAAACTGTAGATATTATCGACAAAAATGTCTACATTAGAACACTCTATCTTATTATATAGTCGACACATTTGAGACAGAGGGCCAAAGTAGGCCAAATTATTTCTGAATGTACTCAAGTGGAATGTGCTATGGCGCCTTTATCTGTAAGAATTAGGTACATTTATTTCGTGAGGAAAGAACCACTGTTTTTAATGACCGGTTAGTATGTGAATGGGCAAACGAGTCGGATTTCCATTCGGGCGTCGCGGGTTCAATTCTTATGCTAGCTAAGTCTTCCATCATTGCACAAACAATATCTTCGGCTTATTATGATGGCAGTAAATTTTTTTCAAATATCGCCAGGTTATTCGTAACCCGGGAATGCTTGTCTTTCTTAACACAAAAACATTTGAATATACAACAAAGAAATTCTCAGACAAAATCTTTGAAAAAGGAAAACAGGATAACAAGTAATTCACTACAGTAGTTAAATGGAAGCTCCTCAGAAAAATAGATAATATTAAAATAAAATACTTAGTCTTGTCACGAATTGAATAACAAATCGTTCCTTTCAAAGAAAATTTATCAAAAACTATTATCATCAGTAGCTATTATTATTTTTATTCGGTAGGTATTATTTAATCTCTGAATTTCATTATTTTTTTCACATCCCTTAGAATATAAATAGAGAATCAACTATCTAGAATAATTTTCCTTAAGTAAAAAAAAATACATAAGCACCTGAATAAGGCTATAATAACATACCTCTTTCTAAAATACTAGTGTTAATTTTCTTGGGCGTAATCAAATCGTCGCATCAAATGTTTTTGGGCGCATTGTTATTTTTTATGTCATTGTTATTTTTTATGTCACTGTTATTTTATTTTATACCTATGTTATGTAAAAGCCCATGAGGGCGTATAAAAATAAATAAATAAATAAATATTTAATAAATATTTAACAATACGGGAGTTTCACCAAGAATGGATGAAAACCAATGGCTAAAGAGGCTTCTTAACAATAAGCCTGCTGGACAAACTGTTTTGGGAAACTTAATCCTAGGAAGCTAGACGGTGTGAAGGCGAACACAGCATCTTTGGGCATAATGGCACTCCTTACTGACGGTGATATTCACGTTAAAGTATTTCCAATGTATTAATTTATCAAAGATTCAAGTTTTAAATCGTTCATAAATTTTAAATAAGTTGATGGAAAACTTTATTGTACCATAAAAATTAAGCAATGGCGCGAGTTCATTCAAGGCTTCTACAGCAGTGATTCATTGTTAAAATAAACGCATGTGTAACTTCTGTTTTTTATTGCTTTTAGCTCGGTTGAGCGAAACGGCAAATATTGTTTTGGTGTTCCCATCTGTAAAGCCTACCCGACTTGGTCATTATACTTCTAGAAGTATAATGCCTAAGATTTTAGAAGTTACAAACCGTTTTTATCTAAGTAAAAAATATCGTATTGAAATATATGGAACCGAAAATTTGATTTTAAAACTAAATCGATCCTGTGCGTCGACCAGACGGAGTAAGTTGCGTGAATTTCATGACTCTAGAGTTTACCGTCATAAATTTTTCGCTGTTTTGGATATAAAATTCACAGGTTTCAACCTTTAATACAAAGGGTTACAGTTAAAAGACTGTATTCACTGGAAACCTTAAACATTTTTCTAACTACCCATAGGAAAAAAAAAAGATAAATCCTTTGTAGTATTGCTTGTATTATAATGCCACAAAGTAAAGTTTAGCGTCATTCTTGAGTGCTTACCCTTAGTCAAATTGATCATATCATAAAAATGGTTCCTGAATAAACTGGAAAATCTACTCCATTTCTCAAGTCTAGCAAAACAATTTTGTGGTGAGAAAATATAAAAAAATGATTTGTTTATAATGCCAGCGAAATAACATATATTTTTTATAAATGAGGCAAAACATCATTTCCTTTCACCGGGCCATAAAGAAAAAAATCCATTTGGAAGTCCTCGATAACGCTCTCTTGAGCACACATTCCGAGTATTGCACCTTCCCCGATTTAAATGGGTTTTGATATGGAATAAAAGCTTTAAAATGTCCAAGCCCCCTTAAGGCCCATTTCAGACGGTACAAAAAGACGTTTTGAACGCGTGGCGCACCCTTGCTCCGTGTGAAATATCACGAAAGCGCGGAGTGGGCGGATGAGATATCGGCATTTGAAAAGCTTTAAGTTGAGGGCTGAACGATGGTCGGAAATAATAACCGAAAATGATTTTATTTCAACCGGCTTTAAAAGTGAAAGCTCCTCACACTTCTGTAAAAAAAACGGAAAAGGTACCCACTGTTATATTATGAACGCAAGTTTTGTGGATTATAAAAAAATAAATTATGAAAGTTAAGTTTGCATTCACGACCTTTTCACTGAACTAAACTGAGTGAACTCTAAGACAATTACTCACAATTTTGCCTCTCGCTGAATTTCAAATTAACGTATTTTTGGACCGAGTGTCAATGCCAACAGACGCTCATAATCGGACGTAGTGATGCAAAAAGCGTCCAACCCACAATTCATCAAAATCGAGTTTTACATGCCTTCCTATAGATAAATACAAGATTTCTATCTGCTGAAAACATCCAAGCTCCAATGCAAAAGATTTTTTTGCAATTCATTTTTTCACCAACACACATTGTGGATATTTGACTTAAATTAATGTTTAAAAACATTGAAATGTAAGATAACCTAGAAAGTACGTTTACTTTTTAATAAATATATTGACAACTTATAAATTACCTATGTGTAATAATTTTCACAAAGAAAACCACTGATATTCACTTTAAAAATGCCTATTACGCATATTAATGCTTTTGTATCATCATATTTTAAAACGCCTTTTTCTCGGTTTTATCTTTTTGGGGTTGGATGTTTTCTGCATAACTAAGTCGAATTGTAATACAGTCTTATTTATTTAATATCGTAGATTGATATTTCTTCTTCTTGTACTCTTTCCTATCGGAAGTTAGCAATGTTCACCCCACTAGCTGCAGCCAGGAATAACTCAGCCAAACCATAATATTTACATTCACTTACGAGTAGATTATGAAGCTGAGAAAAAATGAATTAAACTTTAAATAATCATTAAATTATGCCTGATATCAAATACAATTTGCAAATAAAGTTTTGATGTTGGCTTCCTTATTAATGAAGCTGACCTAAAAAAAGCTACAAGAATATCACTTTGATAATTCAACAGCTTAATTCGAGCAAGTAACCAACCATAGGTCAAAGAGATAACCTCTCAGTGTACCGCTGAGCATAGATTACGCTTATTCGCTTTGGAGACATGGTGATTGTGTGTTCAAGCTGAATTTTAACTCACTTATACTCGGTGTAATCTCTGAAAGCGGTGGTCAGATTTAAAATAAAGTTATCGAGTTTTGAATTAGTGACCATTCTTTGATATTTAGCCGATTGGCACATTCAGAATGAATGAAATTAGAATGATTAACGAGAGCTTGCAGGTTGCTCAAAGGAGGATATGACAAAAGGTAAAACCCGAAATAGAACAGAGTTATAAGCACTTCACAAATATATCTCAGACGAAGTTGCTTACGCATGTACCCAGGAATTCATTATAATAACTGACGCACAAAATTCTGTAGACATTTTCAGAAGGCGTTAATTCAGTCGCCCCAGATAGAACTGTGGAATACAAATACAGAGGCTGTGAGGATGTAATGGACCCGCAATGGATCAAAGACCCCAAAGTAGCAATACATAGCGATAGCTGAAGGCATTTTCTAAAAGAAAAGTGTTGAAAAGGAATAAAAATTTACCTGAAAGTTTTTTACAATACAAATGCCTTTAATATAAACGCAATTTGGTCAATTTATCATGGAAACAGATAAGTTTGACTAGTGATAATATCACCAAACTCGTCCTGCGTGAAGTCTCTGAAGGTTGTAATAGCAATTTAGAAAAAAAAATGCTTTTCATTTTGGCAAACATTTACAAATACAGAGACATTCATTATTGACGAGGGATCAATCTGATTTTTAACAGCTTCTGAAACATGCTAAGATACTTTGATTATTTTATAGAAATAATATAATATATCTTAATTATTCAATAATTTTTTTAAAACTTTTCCACTGCTTATTATTGCACCGGACCGGTTTTAACCTACCACGGTCATCTTCAGACTGGTACATACATTACTCAAACTACGGAACTTATACGTGTATTGGTGTCAGGGTGGATAACACTGATCTTACATATATTTTAACGATTAATGTTGCTATGATTTTATTTAATAAACTGTTGAGTTTGAGAGGTTTTAAAATTAACAATGAGTTTATATAATGGAAGGTCGGTTGAATAGTGTTAAAAATTATGCGTTTGCTGTTGGAGTCTCCCACCTCTGTTGCCAGGTTATTTTTCGCAACTCATTTTTCAATTATTTGGCAATTACCAGCAGTTAACAAAAAATACAATGATTTGCTAAAAATATCCAATTAATTAATAGTTTTACTTGGGGAATAAATTATACATTTTGTTGTTTCCCATTAATAATTGTTTCATTGTCCAATACAACTAACTTACAGGTATCGTGGAAAACTTAAAAATAAAATACATAAACTTTGTTTATAACCAGTTTATTATTTAATATTACGTCTACCGGTTTCGAAAGTACCCTTCCATCATCAGGACAATAATTTATTTATAAAAATTTCGAAGGTTTCGAAAGTACCCTTCCATCATGAGGACAATAATTTATTTATAAAAATATGGCAAGCCACAAAGTAAATGCTTTTTACGAATATGCAACTTTTAAGTGTATTTACGTTACAAAAGAAAGCTGCCAAAAGTAAAAGTGTAACGATCCTAGATATTATGTTTACTTTTGGACCATTTTTATGGATTCAAAGATATTGCGTCTCTAAAAAGTTAAACCGAAAAGACAACACATTTCTATAATACAATAATAAAACAGCCCTCCGATGGAGCCTTAAAGTAGGTAACGGTATAGTATATGAACGAGGAAGCGAAGGTCCTATCCCTAAAAGGGGTTTATATATCCCCCCTCCTTGCCGGAGATCCAACTCGATGGAAATTTCATTTGTTTGTCGTCAGTGGGGGTGTAATTGAATTTTGAAGCACATTAAAGACAGATGTTGTAATGTTCTTGGACAAGAAAAAAGACAAAATGGTTTTATTTTATTTTTAAATTATTTTTGTGGAACTGAAGTATAGCAGCGGTACAAAGAGAATTTAAAAACAAACATATTTTTACTTTGCAGAAGAATTATAAAGTTATGACAATAAAAGTAAGATGAGCGTATGTTTTTATTATCAAACTGAAATTTGATTAACTGTAGTAGCAAACACTCTCAAACGGAGAGCGTTTAGCTTTTGGAAATTTATACAATTATTTCATTAACTAAACTATCAACGCAATGATTTAAAATTCATAATGAGCATACCACCAGCTTTGAAAGACATTACTGATCAAATTGCCGTTTCATTTGAAAAAAAATAAAATTCTTTAACATTATTTTACACAATTGAATTTGTCGCTGCTAATTTAAGACTACAAGAAACTTGTCAGCAAAAGCTTAGTGAACCAATTTATTTACATAAAAAATGGTAATTTTACATTTTACGTATATTTTCAATTATAATATAATAATTATTTACTTTTATTTTATTATTATTATTACTATGTGTCACTATCAATTATGGAATATATTGCATTGCACAACTCCTGCATACCTTCTAGAATATAACGTGTATTATTATTATTTATTATAGTACTAAAATGATTTTTAAATAATAAATATTTGAACCAAAACACAATAAATTCAGGTGAGGAAAATTCCGTAAGTAAATAATTCAAAAGAAGACTTGAATAGGGTTCAAATAATTTAGTTGTGAAAGCACATTTGTGATGCCATAGCATCATGGTGAATACCGCACACGAGTCCCAACTACTCCCAACCGTCTAGAGCTAGTGAGACTATGATATTCTCAATTGGGGTATGTTTTGAGGCTAGTAAGTTAGTGGGCAGGGGAAGAAAATGGGGAAGAAGAAGGTTGGAAATTACCTGGCTTTTCAGATCTGGTCACCAAACACGGCTAAAACCCATTTCAAGCAACGTTTCGATTTAGAATGGTGGTCTTTCACCAGGGTGATACTCAGAGTATCTACCACTCTGGAACGTGTCACAAATAAACCCTTTATTACTTTATCGGAATTAAATGTGTAATGATACATATTAAGCGCCCTTGAGGTGATTTTCCCACAAAAACGGCGCTATAAAAATTATCCATTTATTATTATTATTATTAATTAAATAAAAGTTATGAACGCACGCCGGGATTGAATCCGCGACCTTTAGAATTCGTAGTCGAGCGTCTTACCACTCGACTATGGAGGCCGTCAAAAATAATTGAATGAGTTCTTTAATAATTCTCCCCACTTTTGTGGAGGGGTAATTTAAAACAAGACCATTGAGTAAAGCGTCATTAAATGGTGTGGAAAAGGACTCTAGCGGTTGAGTCGGAAATTAAAGTGTCATTTTCTCGATAATCAATGAAACCGGTATAATATATCCATGGGATATTGTAATGAGTTCACACCGGTTGGAGCGGTGCTTGGAACCACTCACCCTGCTCCCATGACTGCTAGTTCCGGGAGTACGTTAACGTGAAACTATCGAATCTAGGGTGGAAATTTGAGTACTCGTACTTGCTAGTAAATGAAAGAATCAAGTGAGATTAAGGTCGTTGTGTTCCAAACTTTTGGTCACAATTCAACGATTAGCGCCATTTTGATTTATTGACATTTGACAGGTCAACGTTGAACGCCGACTGTCGGTCCGTTTCAGGTTTTTAAACAAATTGTGATCATTTAAATAGCACAACGGTCGTGTTGTTAAGCTTGTTAGTTATTCACAATTTGTTTTAGAGCTGACATTGGCCTAAAATCGGCGTTAAAAAGGGATTGATTAAATGTAAAAAAACACGATGGCGCTAATTATGAATGTTCTCTCTTATGTTTACTTTGACCTATTTCGGTCATGGCTTCATTTATTATTATGTGTGTGCTATTCCTTCTCTGTTGCTCTTTTTTTCCATTTCATGCTTTATGTGTCTTTTTTGTAATTGGACTTTAGTACTTTAGTTCGTTAATTTATAAATACATTTTTGAATAATGACGATTTCAAATGTGACGATGTCAAATGTGACGATGTCAAATGTGATGATGTCAAATATGATGACGCCTCCCAGTGGCACAGCGCGCTCTTACATCAGAGGTGGAGACTTTCAACTCAATCCACCGTAAAAGTATTTTTTTTTGTTTTTTCTCTTTTGCATTATTATTTTATTTTTGTAATTACATATGCTCTTATATTGTTATTATCATTTTGTATTATTTTTCTTATTTTTATGTTATTTCTTACATTGCTTTCATTTAAACTCATATGTATTATTATTTATATAATAGACACAGTATTGCACCCACCGCCCTGTTCCGCTGAAATAAAATGTTATAATTTGTTATTATCATTATTGAATGTGATGTAAATTAACCAAAGTAAACCTAAGTAAGCACGATTATCATCTGAATTTAAAGTAACAGTTAAACGGAGAACACTAAGCTGTAATATATTATGTATTTTTTACATGAAAACAAAAAGGGGCATCCCTTATTGAGGTAAATCGTGGGGCTGAAGAGATCGATAAGGGGATGGACATGGGGAAGATGAAGATTGAAAAGTACTTGGCTATTCAGTTCTGATCACTAACACGGCTATTGCAATTTCAAACTTCCTTTCGATTTTGAATGTTGGTTTTTCACCGAGGGGATAATTAAGGTTGTTATAAAAAGGGTGTGTTATAAATAATATTGTGCTGTATGAAAAATAAGCACATATTTTGCTTTCAAGATGCTTATGGACCAAATCAACATGTTTAAGAACAATTCTCTCTTGTTCTAGAAAGACAAACGCGTAAAAAAATGAACGATCCCAAATTCAATTCTCGAGTGCACCCCAATTTATGTTGAAAAAACTATGTAATTTTCTAATCAATACTGTTTCAATAATAAATATCACAATACAGCGTTAAGTTCTAAGAACGAAAAAAAAATTATCGAGTAAAGCTTTTTTTTTTAAATAAAACACAATTTGATCATGTTTCTCCTCTGGTGTACTTTACTTTAATAGGTGAATCCTTGGAGTAACAATATATGGAGAGAGAGCTAATTCTTTTTACCCAACCTATACAAATTTTGATAAATCACTTTCTCCGGGTTTTTACGACGTTACACCATGAGAAAGAAAAAGACAGTAAAATTTCCCAAATTATCACACCGCTTCAAAGTATTTTAAGGATGTTCTTCGTGTCCCGTGTCTCAGTTGACTCCGCCTACATGTTTGGATATGCGACATAAATGGATAAAAGTCAACGGTTTTTTGGGTTTTATGCTATATTTTTGTTTATAACAATACTGTGAAAAAGTGGTTTTACGAATAAACAAAAAAATTCTGTCGACATGTGCTGTGAATGGATGTATAAATTACCCTAGCCATAGCCCTAACCACGCCCAGGTCAGAGCCAAGTCTGGCCAAACTCATCGAAACCTGACTACATCGCTCTTTCTTGTACGAGTATATTATTGCTCTGAGGGTGAATCTTTAAACGATTTGCCTCAGGCAACTCATGTATTGGGTCCTCCCCTAACTATCTTAATGAGAAAAATACGGTGATGGTGCATTTGTTTGCAATTGCGTTTCCGGCCAGAACCATCATCACGTAGGTACGTTGTTACGTTGCTTAGTAGGCACCCTTTATATGTTTGCTCGATACAATGTTCAAAGTTACGAATGAGTGTTCCCCAGCGTGTTATTGTCAGTCAATTATTATTGTTCTGTTAATGATAACAGTTTATGATTCTAATTCCGTAATGATAAGATTTATACTGATACGTCAGGGATACATTGACTCGAGGGGGGACTTAAAATACTAATTTAATCAAGTGTCTAATGATACGCCCTGTGATTTTCAAAGTCAGATCCAGTAAATTTGGTGGAAGGTGGATAACACTATTCATAGAATTACTCGTCTTGTCAATCTGAAAGGTAAGCACGTTGTCGAATTCTTCTTGAGACGGAAACAATAGTAAAAAACAATATTGAAAAACGTTACGTGTATTTTTACACATATTTTCTGCCGAAAACAGAAAAAAATAAATACAATATCCCAAAAAAAAACATTTTTTTTTACAGAAATAACATTTTTACATAAATTAATTTAATGTTGTTTAATGTGGTATACCAAAATAAGTTTTTTTTTTGCGTATTATGGGTGCACAAATTTGATTAACGTGATCTATAAAATATCGGAAAGAAAAAAAATGACGCGAAATGAAAATATCAATATTGCTTTGTGGTGCGTTTTATTTATTTTGTGAACAGAAACGGGGAAAAATACTATTTTTCGTTGTTTATTTTTTAAATTTATTCAATAATTTATTTTTTTTTAAAGAAAGACAAACATTTCTGGGTAACGAATAATTTGACAGTGTTTAATAATTATATTGCCATAATAATAAGCGGAAAATGTCACTTGTGCAATGATGGAGGATTAAGTTAGCAGAGAAATTGAACCCACGACGCCCAGGTGAGAATCCGACACTCAGCTACTCTCTAACCGGTTGATTATTATAATATAAGATCCCCCACAAAGAGAAAGAAGAGGAATACAAATATTTCAACATTATTTAATGTATGTTTAAACCATCAGAAAACAAAGCGTTCAATCCCCACCGCCTCCGTGGCTTCCTAGCCAAAACCCGCAACCTGTCGTGACACTTGTCAATTAGCCAAATGAGTTCCAGAACCTCAACAACGAATGCTAATTATTAAAGTCAGGTGCGCCATTGGAAAGCACCAAGGGTGGAAGTAGGGAACCGTATTTGAAGGGAAAATTAATACATTATTAATTAGCTCCAAATTCGAAATTCAAATATGTACTTCTTTTGTGCAAGGATTACGCAGTTATTATGTACACAGGCATTTCTTAGCATTAGAGAAGAATACCATTGAATATTTAACCTACACTATTTCTTTGACACAAAATTAAGCATTTTCGTGTTTATAACATTTAAATTTCGTAAAATAAGCCATTGAAATAAGATTTGCTTACGCGTTTGATAAAAAAAAAAAAAAATACATTTTAAGATTGTCTTCTTTAACGCGTATGAAATTTGCGTCTTTTTCTATAAACATAACATCAGAGGTTTATAAGATGCGAAATTAAAAATTGCCATCGATACAGCTTATCAACAGAATGAAAAAATTGATCAAATTTCTGAAATTTTTAGTTTTTATTCGATATATTTATAATAAATCATATTTCTATCAGTAAAGACGATGAAAATAATTCTATACGAAAAAATGAAATATCAGATTGAAAATTATCGATTTATCAAAAATTATCAATATTCTTTTGACCGGTTAGCAAACGAGGTGATACATGCGTTGGGTTCTCACCCAGACGTTGTGGGTTCAATTCCTGTCGTAACTAAGCCCTCTATCATGGCACAAGCAATATTTTACGCTTATTATGAAGGTGGAGTTTTAGAAATATTGTTAGGCTATTCCTAACCGGGAATATTTGTCTTTCTTTTGACGAAAAAGTGGTTTATTTACCAAACTCATTATTCATTATATCCTTATTCAATCCTATAATTATAAAATGTGCATTGAAGAAGAATTTGTGTAACTATTATTGTATTGTAATACTTTGAAGACAGGTTTTTTTTTTAAATACAGTTGTTAAAATATTGAACGTTTTTGAATTACTTGAATAAACCAAAGCTGAAGTAAAACAAAAAGTCTTGAAGAAGTAGAATAATTCATTACTATTGTTAATGATATTAGTTAGGAAGGAATGTCTTAAACTGCGATGATTTTAACCACTAATCGGGTAGTCATTTATCACAAAAAGTGTCTTAAGCAATGATTTATTCGTCACATTCTTTGGTACATTAGCATACGTCGAAAATGAAAAAGTCGGCACTTAGGGGTACATTATCATGCTCTGGGACAAACAAGATTTGGTGGTGCTTTCTACCGTCGGGCGCTGCATCGACCGGCTCTCTGCGGCATTACTCCCACCCCCCACCTCCCACCTCCCACCGCCCCCGCCCCAACCAACTGGGGCAGGAAATCACCCCGAGCCCCGAATTCAACCCCTCCACCTTGGGTGGCCACCCCGCCCTTCCTCCTTCACCCGCCACCCTCGAACCTCTCCTGGACAACACAGAGCTCAGATTTATATTTTGTGATTATTATTGAACGAATGTAGTTTATATTAACTCGTGCTTTGAGAAATTAAGAAATCACTGTGTGTTTTTGTCAATTTATTTAAAACACATTAAAAAAAAACACTCTCACAAAAGGAAAAAAATGCAAAACAAATAAAAAAGCAAACAATGAAGTAAAGTTAACAGTTAGATAAGAAAGTGAAATTGTTTGGGAATGCGTATTTATGTTTGTTTTACGAAAAACCTGACAATATTTGAATTCCTTCTAATTCCGTCAGAATAAGCGGAAAAATTTCCTTCGTCCTGCGAAATTCATGGATTTTCACAACTTCCATAATTGCTAACACGTGCGAGGTATTGAAAAAAAAACTACTCGCATATCAAATATGTTTGAAAATTCACCGATTTTTGTTGGATTGTTTTTAATTTCCACAACCAAAATCTATTATTCATTTTTTATTGTATGGGTAAAGGCAAAATAAAACGAACTTTCAAAGGTTTCGTCGTTTTCTATGAAAATTTACATTTCCTACATAGTAAAATATTGACAGTAAGGAAGAAGCCCAAACTTTTTGTCGAAATACATAATTTAATGAAAAATGTATCATATAATTATTTCAAACAATATGAATAAATATTTTTGATTATTGGAAATCATCGCTATTTAATTTAAACATCAAAGTAAGACAGGAAGAGAAGTCGCTGAAAGTCAATATCGTACACTGAAAAGCAAAAAGAGGTAAACCAAATAAAATCTAACTTCAAAGGTATTTGAATATCAAATGCGCCATGTGTTTATTCCCTAACCGCGTGGAGGGAAAACAAGGGTTTTTATTTGAGGCTGTCAATTTCTTAATTAGATTTATGAACCTTAAAAAAACTAGCAATTAAAAAAATCGTGAAAAATTAAAAATTATCGTACACATCTACATAAACATGTATTTGAAACTAAAGTTAAAACTTTCATCAGAGGCTTAACCAATTATTTTTTTTTCAGATTAGTTATTGAAATAATATCAATAATCTTCAACTTTAGCATGAAATAGAAAGAAAAACGGTCGAGACCGAGATTAAAACTAAGAACCTCTACTCTATCCGGAAGTAACGTTTCTGCCAATTAAGCCACCGATACCTTATTAGAAACCGGCATTTTTAAACGATCTCATTCTTCTTTATTTATTTTTTTTTTAATTCTTCCAATTTGGCTGCCATCTTTGAATGGTATAGAAGGCTTTACCTGAGCACATATTGTTTACCTAGAAGGTGATATTATATTATTATTATTGTATTATGTTAACAATATTAACATAATTTGAACTCCATAAGAGCTTTATTCAAGTACCGATTTTTGTTATATTGGTATCTGCTTTTTTTAAAGCAGGTATTCGTTTAAATTAGTCCATAGTGAATTAAAACGGAATTGATATCACAATGAAAATAATCACTTAGCGTGGTAATTGAACATCAACTTTAGTAGCTAACCACATTTAAAAAAAATAAACAACTAAAAACGGAGAAAAGTGTCAAGGGAGATTGTACTTTTATGACGTGAATGTGAATGTTGGAAGTATTTGAGGACGCCTGAGGTAGATAAGGCAAGTGAATCAAATATTTTTCAATTATTCATTTTTGAATGTGAATGAAACAAAGAGCCAGCGCCAATTGTGTGGGGGAAAATCTTTTTAACCCACTTCTGTGGAAAACGACGTTATGGTTAGTTAGTGAGTTAACAGTTACATTTTGATTCTGGATGTCGGTCTTTCACTGGGGCGATACGAGTATAGATACTGAGTGGTAAACCACTCTGGAACGTGCTGCAAATATACTATATATTATTATACCCCTATTTGAATTTAATAAGAAATAACACACATTAATAAAATAAAAATAATTTGCGCCCGGCGGGATTTGAACCCATGACATTTAGATTTGTGGTTGAGCATTTAATCCACTCGATCACGGAAACCGTTATTTTACCTTCTGTACCTTCGATAAGAAAAACAATCATTTCACAGTATTTATCGCATTTTTTCTTATTCGGGGAATCCTCTGATTTATATTTATTCGTTTTTATTTATTGATAGGTGTTCAAGATACATCGTTTAAACCCCTCTCGAAATAGCTGTCACGAGTCTATTTAGATACCGATGGCCCTGAAAACGCCCCTCTCTGTAAAGTACATAATGTACTGTTCGACCATACACCAGCATCCCCAATAGCCCCCACCCTAACCGGAAGTGGGGAACTGGCCCTGTCAAACTGTATCTTCACGTGGTGTAAACGGCTGGAACTCTTTTTTATATTACTTGTTTTTAAATGCGCGCGTACAATGTGTTTTTAACACCCTTCTGCCCGCCGTCCGCCTTCCACCGCCCGCCGACGGACGGTCATCACAAAATTGCGCTCATTTTTAATATTCTGCGCGTGCCTTCTGGGTGAAAATATTATGCGATTAACTTTTGGGGTTGTTAGGTATTTTATTTTGCCGAAAATTCTGAATGAAATCGCAGAGATTATTTGGAGGTGAAAATATTTTGGAAAATTGCTTTCCCTCTTTTTAGTTGTGAACATTTTAGAATGAATTGAAGTTTATTATTTTGTGGGTTTTAACGCCTTTTATCGAATGGTGGAGAGATTATTACAAAAAATCATACCCTGTGTTAAATAATGCATTTAAGAAATACAGCTTCGACAAAGTTAGATTTGCTGCCGCTGGTGTCACTGCCTTAGATATTAAGAATACTAGTGTAAAATAAATCCCCATGCGTAAGCTACATTTGGAAAGAAATTATATTATACAAATTTCCTAGCTTAATTTAGAGTTTAAAATTTATTCATTTAAAAATAATGTAAAACCTTGAGAATAATGTATCGCTTTTCAAATGTAGACCCATTTGTATTGCATTGCATTATCATTAAAACCAAAACACAATAAACTTGAAAAATCCCATTTTAAACTATTTTGTCAGCCTCGAATAAAAAAAGCTTATTAGTTCAACCTATGGCCGCCTGCAAGTTATATGTGTTAAGCTGTAATACTCTAATATTAGACTCGGGTTCTTAAACTCCCGTCACATCTAAAGTCGTGACAAATAAACGATAACAGTATTTACATATATTTTTTGACACAAATAATAATACCCATGAAGCGTCTTCTTTCAGTGTTCAATATATTGTTTTAGCAGTCAAGCATAACGGTTATAAGAAACGTTATTTTTCTCACAGACCATTAAAAACTTTTTAAACAAACAACATGGCTATTATTATTTTTTTTTCCTGACGAATAATTATATCTAAGCCCTGTAGTTCATGACGATACTAACACTGCAAATGGAATATGCGCTGTTGTAGAATTTTCAGCCAGAAAGTTTAGCAAATTTAAGAACGCCACAACAAACTATCCGAGAGTTTTTGCAATTTTAGAGATAAATCAGCAATATTTTGAAAAAACATGGCAATCCGAAGATTACCGCTATATCTCTGCGATTAGAACAGTCGCCTGGATAAAATAACACCGCAGCGAGGGCGTTCAAATGTATGATCGCTAAAAAGTATTCACTCCTGTTTAAGCATAGGAATATGATTAGACGATGATAAACATCTTTTTAATAATAGAAATAATAAAATAACTTTGCTTAAGAATAAGACCACAGTTTTCTTAGTTTCTTTTACACCAAAATTTCTCATTTTTCTCTTATCACCTTTTCAGTTGACGTTTTGCCTCTTTCATTTCATATATTCTGTCTCTTTCTTTCTGTTGTTTCCCTTGTAATAATTTTTTTATTTCTTACTCTTTTTTATTTTATATTACGTTTTCCCTCTGTACGTACGAGTATATGGTATATAATCACACACTATGTATTTTTTGTTAAGATTAATTTTATACCCTGATGATGCTTAGGCTAAGCGAAACCGGTCGGTCATAAAATTAAATATAAAAACTGAAGTTTTTAACAAAGTTATTATTTCATTTTCATTAAATATGTCAATCCACAAAGTGATTGGTTTCTACGAAAATATATTTTTAATATTACTTTTAATGTTCGATTACTGATAGTAAAACATAAATTGGTTTTTCTGTTTTTGAGCTGTTTTGCGCTCTATCAGCATATTTGAGCCCATGGTTTGGACAGCCACTCACGTCTTTCACGTGTCAAAAATTCAGATATTCAATATTTTTTATTACTTTAATTATATCGGTTGTTGTTTTACGCCCAGCAGGGCTTTTACATAGATCATAAGTAATTAATATAATGAGCTATCAAAATATTATACAAAAAGAGTTCAATCTTATTTGTAAGTCACTAGTTATAAGTTATACTCAGTAGTAAGTTACAATTTATAAGTCCTTATTGTAAGTCACTAGTTGAAAATATTGGTTGTAAGCCATTAGTAATAAATCTTAACTATAAGTTATTAGTTATAAGCTTAAGTGATAAATTATAGGTTAGATAAATTAATTTGTAAAGCGGCCTTGAGGTGATTTTCCCACGAAAACGGCGCTATAAAAGTTATCCATTTATTATTATTATTAGTAACATGATGTTAAACAATATTCAAAAAAACATCTAGGTAACAGTAATGCAAAAGACTAAAACTTTTTTTTTTTTTCAAAGAAAGACAAACCTTCCCGGGTTACGAATATCCTGTCAATATTTGAAAAACTCCTACTGCCACTATAAGAAGCGAAAGATGTTGCTTGTGCAATGATGGAGGACTTAGCCAGCATAGGAATTGAACGCACTGGGAATCCGACGCGTTTGTCCACTAAGCTATCAACCGGTCAATTTTATTTTGTTAAAATATAAAATACTGGAGCTAGAGTACTTACTCTACAATAATTTGTAGGATTCACCAAGGTTCTGATATAGATTACAAGTCATTTCATGAACAGATATTCAATATTTTCGTATAAAGTAATCACTTTGTGGTTTGACATATTTAAAGAAATGAAAAAATAACTTTGTACGAATATTATAAAAAATTTTATAACAGACCAGTTTTTTTGCCTAAACATCATCGGGGTAGAAAATTAAACTAACGTTAGTTTTGTAACCGGTCGGTCGTAAAAAGTTAAATAATGTTCGTGGCCTTATACAAAGTTGTTTTTTTCATTTCTTTAAATAGATGTTTTGTAAAGATTTAAAAAAAAATTGCGAAAAATATCTGAAGAAAATCAAGGCTATTCGACTCATTGGCCAGATAACACAATGAACGCGCACATGTACTCAACAAACAGCGCTGGTAAAAGTTTGAAACAAGGAAAGCCTTAATTTTACAAATAAATGAACAAAGCTTAATACCAAACATAATAAAATAATACGATAATGTACACGTGTTCTCAGATTGCCTTATTTTTAGTCATAAAGACTTGAACACCTAAGGAAGTATACGATTAGGTAGTTGGTATTTTGACAAGCCAGCTAAGAGTGCTTAGCACCCCCGTCAATTAGGGAAATAATTATGCAGAAAGCTTTATCACTATTACTTTTATTTACTTTACTATTACGAGTCTAGTTAGAACCTCGGGCGATGACTTAGAACGTAATGGCCCCTTTTAACGACAAACATACAAAAACTTCAAGGCGGGGTACAACTTTACTGTGTAACGGAATGACCCTGTTCAGCTGTTGGAAAGCTACTTCTCGCACTACGAATAATAGAAATTATCAAGAACTAATACAGAGCAGTTAGTAAATTAAAAAGGATATTATTAAAATACAAAATACGTTAATTTTATCTAATGTAGTAGAATAAATATGTTTTAATGTTATACAATTCGAAAAAATAATGTTACTGTTATAACTAACTATACAACTAACCATCAACGCCGTTTCTCCGCGAGGGTAGGCAGAGAGGAAGGACATGGCTATATAACTCTGTCTTAGCATACACTCCTTGCCTCATTCTCATTTATACATCGTCTTATACATACTCTTCTGTTATTTTGACTCTTCACATAGCTCGAATCAAGTATTTGATTCACTTCGATCATGCCATGTCTTCCTCGGGTGTCTCAGAATTTTTCTACCACTCACTTTCACATCATATATTCCATTCACACTCCTTCTAAGCGTCGCTCTCTTGATCGTTTTCATTATGCCTTTCATTTTCCGGATTTCCACATTTTTAACACGGTCTAACCATATACATAGTATAACCGCACATACGCCTCAGGAATCTCGTTTCCACACTTTTGTAGAGAGCTGTTAATACCTCGTCATTGTGGCAGTTTACCAGAGCATCCAAAAAGACGAAGGTTTCTTCTTTGTAGGAAACATTTTTAAATACTTCATTATAAAGCACATCTATATCATGCAGTTGTACATACTTGAAGGTCATACAAATTATGATTTTAATATATAAGTATTTTTTTCACGAACATCAAGTGCTGAATCTGCTTTTTTTGTTTTGGTGTATAATAATTTGATATATTCATTTAATCTGTGCAATAATTCGCTTTTCTTACAGACCCCAGAGAATGCAAAATAGATATTTGAAAAAAAACTTTTAAATTTCAACAAACGGTAGCAAATCCTACAAAATTATTGAAAAAATAAATCTCATTTAGTTGTACATATTCAGAGGATGTATTATTGAAATATCAAAAAAGAAACCACTTTAGAAGTACTCTAATATTTATATATTTTTTCAGGCCATTAGAAAAATAATTGGCTTATATACAGCATATCAATTCAGGAAGTAATAATTCAGTGGATTTAAATAGTATTTTTTAAACATTTCGTAGTAGAGTTTTTCCCTGAGAAGTGTTATTGAATTTTACTGGCGAACTATAATAATATTCGTTTTGAAAGGCTGAGATGATAAATATGTATCCATTGATTTTGATTTGACCGGCTAGTAGCTGAGTGGACAGACACGTTGGATTCCCACCCGGGCGTCGTGGGTTCGATTTTTCTGCTAGCTAAGTCCTCCGTCATTGCACAAGTTACATTTTCCGCTAATTATAATGGCAGTAGAAGTTTTTCCAAGCATTTTAAGCGTATTCAGTGATCATTTTTCTTTAAAATCAACAATTTAATATTTACCTTTATCGCCTGTTAAATTCAATGATACAGGACCTTCAATATTTGGCGCTCTATGCAATATTTTGGGATCAATAAAAATATTAGCCTTGTCTAAAAACATTCTAGATTTTGACGTGAAAACTAATAGAGGGACCCAACTAGTGATTCGAACAGTCAGAAAAATTGGTGCAGACATTCTGTTTTATTTTTTCACTAAGATGATTTCCCTTTTCTGGGCGTCTAAAATATTTAAAAATATATAAATATTTTAGGCATATTTTAAAATACGTGATTAAAATAAACCTCCCTGAAAAAATATTTTTCGTCAGTATTTACTTTTAGGCATAAGCTTGTTGTTCATTGGCATTTTTTTTTGAGATTGAGGCATATTTCTTTTTTTTCCTGAAATTCTTTTAATTTAATGTCGTTTTGTCATAAACAGGTGTTTTTTTCGTAGAAATACATCTGATTAAGATCTTTCTTTCGTGCTCTTAACAAGATGGAAACAAAGATTTTTTTTTGTATATTTTTCGTTTACCTATCACAAAACATAAAACTGTACGTGTTTATCAAATATATTATTAAAATATCTCCACACTAATAATTAACATGTATTTTTTGATACTTATATTTTATTTTTTCCAATTTGTTACTTAACTCACCTACCTCTGATTTGCTATTAACATTGGTAATTAAAGACTAAAATTTGTGCTCAAACTTTCCAAGGAATAATCATTAAATAGCTGAGTTTCATTTTGTTGATTTGTTCATCTGTTATTTCATGGTCTAAAGCTTTTCTTAGAAAGTTTCATTGTGCTCTCATTAACATGAAAGTTGATTGACTTGCCTCCAAAGTCGCTTTTACTGAAGGAAATATTTTGAAAATATCCACAGGTTACCCCAACAGGTTCAAAAACGCTAGTGATTGATATTACGAAATCTCGTTAATGTCGTATAATTAATTATTACCTATAATTTTGTGTAACAGCGGATGACTGTTTCGCACATCAACATTTCGAAAAAAAAATGTTTTGGAGTAAACTAAAAAGAGCTTCTAGTAGGCTTGAAAAGTCGCGCACACGCTAGAATTTTGTAATTACTAGAGATCCTATAAATTTAGTATATTATACAGTAATAAAAATGGTTGAGAACTTGAGGTGGGGGCAAATAGGATCCACCTAAATAAGTGAGGGTTCCATTGAGACAAGCCTCATTCTTCATTACGAAGAAACTTTATTGTAACCACTATCTAAAATACAATAATTTTTCTATGATAATTCTCTATTACAACTCCAATTAAGTGTTATAGTATATACAAACCAATGAAGAAAAAAAAATCTTCGAGTCGTGTAGTAATTTTTTTAATACATTTTTTTTCTAATTCACATAGAAAACTAATGACGGATTGGTGACAAATACTTCCATATTTTTTTCTTTTTTAATGAAAATATTACATATACAATTATGACGTCAAGTCTACGGTTATGTGTTTTGAACGAAGTCATAATACCTCATTTATTATAAACCCTTATGTCCCGTATTTCCTAAAACACAAGGGATGGGCCTACCTTCCAGTTAATTAAGGACTTTGTAAACATTACCTTTACAGCGGGCAGGTAACAAGTTACTATAGTATCTTGTACACAATGAAACATTATAAATGTAATAGGTTTATTTCTTTATTCATGAGTGCTTAATTTGAATATTCAATTCCAACGGTCTGAGCATTTATATTATCCGAATAAAAAAGCAAACGAGGCAAGTAAGTATTAAAGGGTTCAGGAAGATAAGAGGATACGGACAAAACAATAGGCATTCTCTTTTAGTGGCTGCATCGTTGCTAAGGATGGTTGTCCTGACTCTTATTGCCACGCTGAACAAGACTCCATCACTTTTCTTGGTCTTTTTTTACATTGAATACAGCACAAGAGTCCCAACTGTTCCCAACCGTCTAGAACCAGTGAGACTATGGCATACCTAATGATGGTATGTTGTGAGGTTGTAGGTAGTAAAGAGGGAAAGGAGATTGGGGAAGAGGACGACTGGTAACTACTTGGCTATTCAGATCTGGTCACCAAACACGGCTAAGGCCATTTTAAAGTATCGTTTCGATTCTGAATGGTAGTCTTTCACCAGAGCGATACTTGGGGTATCTACCACTCTGGAATGTGCCGCAAATAAATTTTATATGAATTAAATATGTTATTACACATATTAATTAAGTAAAAGTTATATGCGCACGCCGGGTTTGAACCCGCGACCTTTGGATTCGTAGTCGAGCGTCTTATTACTCGACCGTATCTTCCGCTTTGCCAGTGACCACGAACTTCTCCAAATTCGTGTTCTCAGTTGGCGAACAACGTGTCCAAAACATATTATGATACGTTGTAGGCAGATGGTTGATAGCCTATTGTAGATGGCTAGCGTTTCCAAAACGGATAGATTAGTGCGCCCGGCTGTTCATGTAAAATAATAGGCAAAGCATTTCGAAAGTTGGGTAATTACCCAATTAGCAAAATGTGTCAATTATTACCTTTTTAAAACTTATATTCGAGACGTTGGTCACGTAGTGTTAAGAATCTGTCCTAGGTCTGGGAATATATTTTTTCAAATGATCGTGAAATATATTGAAAATTTCTTTGTTTTAATATAAACTCAAACTCAACTTGAAAATTAAACAAAAAAAAATTACTAATATCCATGGTTTTATGTACAGTTTTATGAGGTTGTATTTTGACAGAAACAGCTAAATGATTTTGAAATACCATCACATCGTCGCTAGAAAGGCAGAATAGCTTAAGCGACACTTTGATCGAAAATCTGTTTAATATGCAGTTTTTTTTCTGCATCAAATGCTTTGACTCTCATTTGATTTTAAAGACTTTTGTGACACTTCGGCAATCTAAAATTTGTTTACCGTTTGTGTGAAGGCTTGACCCAAGTGACACAAGTTTGCGATTTTTTTTCGCTTTTTGTCGCATCAGGAAACTCAGTGTTTTTTTAAAATAACTTGTTAGTAGCCTAGTGGTGCAAAGCGTCGGATTCCAATACAGGCATTGCGGGTTTAATCGTTAACTAGCAAAGGTTTCCATAATTATGCGAGCAACATTAGATGCTTTGTATAAATCTCTTGATAGCCTTCGTGGTCGAGTAGTTAGAATGCTTGATTATGAATCAAGAGGTTGCGGGTTCAATCCCGAAGTGCGCAATTTAAAAAAATATAATTAAAATGTGTTATTTCACATTTAATTATTATAAAATAATATATTCTATATTTGCGCCACGTTCCAGAGTGATAGATACTCTCAGTATCGCCCTAGCTTAAGACCACGATTCAGAATTAGAAATAGCTTTAGCCATATTTGGTAACCAGATTTAAATAGCAGGGCACTTCTCAACCTTTCTCTTTTCCATCTCTTTCCCCTCCACACTACCTTCAGCCTCACCACATATATTTCACATAATTTCCCATGTTCCGATCCACCTTTCTCTCCACCCACCAACTTAATTAAGTTACAAAAAAAAATCTTACACTTTACACACTTTTATTATCATTTCATCGTCTTATGTGGAAAATTTATCTTTGGCATAATTTATTGGTTTTGTTATTATATACATGTTATTTACTTTAAAATTACTTGTAAATTTTCCTTTAGATTTATATATTTTTTTAAACACCCCCAAACGGGGATGTCATAGTCTCACGGGAGAAATTGGGGCCCTTTTGCGGTACTTACATTTTTTTAAGCTGGTGTAATTCGAATATTGTCAGATTATTTTTGACCCGGGAATATTGGTCTTTCCGTAAAAAAATGGAAATACAAACGTGTTAAAAATCTTTCAATATAATCCGACACGGATATGGCTAGAACCAAAGTTTTACGAGCGTCCATTGAAACATCGCCCGTAGTCCGGCGAGGGAAGACACATTGTTTGGGTGCCAAAGAAAATAATGGAAGTTTCATGCTTCTCCTTTTGCTCGGACTATTTTTATTGCTGGCGGGTGATCAAGTCGGCCCTCAGCGAGCGGCGGCGACTGCAAGTAAATAGTTTATCAGGATTGCAGGAAAAGATACAGGTAATGGATTGAAATGCTTGTTTTATTTTTCCGATGTTTCCCGAGGTATACTCTAACGTACTAGGAAAAAGAAAATCACACAAAGCAGTGCAAAAGAATTTTTTTGTCTTTGTTTAGTCGGAAAAGGTAGCGTTTTTGAGGGCTGAAGAGATAAACCTATAAATGCTTGTCCTAATTGTGTACGCTCGTCTGAAGTAAGCATTTTTTTCCTTACTTCTGGTTAAATTGATGAAATATTTTCAAAATACGAAATTCTTTCTTGAAAAAATAATCATTTTAGTTTATTTTAGTTACTTGCACATCAAAGTTTACAAAGTATCTAATTATAATTTATATCTTTTTTTTACTTAATAATAATATTTTGACATACATACTTGAAATAAAAATATATATCGATGTATTTTAAATGTTCTTAGATGCTATTTTAAATTTATTAATTGTCATAATTTGGATTGTTTCCGGCAGCGCATTATAACATTTCATATCTTTATAAAGAAACCTGATTTGTGTATTGGTTTTATTATTTTTTGGAAGTCTGATTTCTTTACATGTCCTTGTATTATGTCTGTGAATATCATTTTTTCATTGGCCTGTTTCGGCAGATTAGGAGTCGAAAAATATTTTATTTCCCGGTGGTTTTACTTCAAATTGGCGTAAATCGCATTTTTTTGGGATTACCTTCTAAGTGTTTTTGAGTTTGTCCCGCAGAAAATAAGTTCATCCCACAAAACACATTTTTGACAAATCGTACCAAGTATTTTTCTTTTTGAAATATAGCGTATTAGGAACGAATATGTATTTGACATATTTTTAGGGTGTTTTCATGAGTATCTATCTTAAGGATGGGTCTTTATAAAACTTTCTTCGAATTCGTCAATTGACGAAGTTTGCTATGGAAATTCTTACAACGAGACTACATTTATACCTGAAAGTGTAAAAAATCTATATTTAACCATAAAATCATTTTCCCGCAGACAAAATATGGAATGATCGAACGCCACACTCCTCTATCTTGACACACCCTTTTTACTCAATTCGAATAATACGATATGACGCAATACAAGTATTTGATTTACTTGATCATGGCTTACATTTCCCTTGACCTTGAGACCTTTTCAATTCTTCCTACTACATGAGAATCATTTTGTCCACATAAAAACCCATATTTAATAAGCATAAACATGCGGCACGTTCCAGAGTGGTAGATACTATATAATTATTATTGCCTTGGTGAAAAACCAGCATTTAGAATCGAAAGTTTGCTTATGATTGATTAAGCCGTGTTTAGTGATCAGATCTGAATAGCCAGGTGTGTCTTAACCTTATTCTTCACCATATATTTCATCTTCCCACCATCTTCTGACTCACAACATACCACCTAGACGGTTGGGAGCAGTTGCGACTCTTGTGCGGTATTCACTATACAAAATAAAAATAAGACTTTACTTAACGCGTTTGCGTGGTGCAATTGAAATATGCTAGGCATGTGGCGCACCTCAAAGATGACCGTTGAAATCACAGTATCATTGGTTGAGAAAGTGAAGCAGAGCTCGCTCGCAGATGAGATAGGCTTTAGTGTTGAAAAAGACTGCAGTATTCGAGTTAGCAAAAGACCGCTATGATCGAAAAAATGGGGAAAATCGAAGGGGGACTATGCCTTGCTGAAAAGTTTTTTTTTTAGCCAGCACTATTACTATAAAACAGTCATTCCAAAAGTGGTCTATATTGACCCCCAGGGGTCGATTCCAGCCTGCAAGGGGTCCACGTCAATGAAAAATTGGGGGTGCATGAGACGTAAATGGGGCTCCACGATAGTAGATTTAGGCAGGCCGTCACCAAAATGTTGGTTAATTTTTTGAGGAGGGATAATTTGTCGATTTGCTAGTACTTTTCGATTTCAAATCTCTACCGACTAGTGCTTTTTTTCGGAGAGGAATTTTCGTTGATTTGCTAGCACTTTTTAATTTGAGATTTCTACTGACTAGTACTATTTTTTGGCGAGTTGAACTTCAATTGAAATGTTCACCGCAAAGGGTTCATTTCAAAGAACTAGCAGTTCCTGAAGCGTTCACAAAACTTTGAAGTTTTTCCCAATGTTAAAAAAAATCAATATTAGGAAAGCAAGGGGTCAATACAAAACAGAAAAAATCAGCAAGTGGTCTACGGGACAAACAAGTTTGGGTACCTCTGCTATAAAACATAAAGCCTTGAAAATTGAATGCTTTCTTTGAAATATCACTTCATTTCCCACGAAAAATGTGTCATGATAAAACGTCCCTTGCAAATAAAGAAGCCCCCATCGCTGTGTGTTTTCATTAATAGTTCCTACAGTCTTGAAAAATCGTTCATATAGGGTTCCGTGAAAAATGATGATAGCCCAACCCCCATCGAGTGAGTGATGGAGCCTACTGACCCTCTAACATTTCAAGGACAAGCGTTTAAGGGACGCCCGAGGAACCTCTCCAGCCCTCTGCCTGTGCTCTATGATATCGTCCTTTCAAACTGTACAGTGTTTTTAATTTAGATTAATCATTCGGAGGATCGAGAAAAAATCCCTTGTTTTTTTATTCGACTGTATTTTTTTTCTTTTGGAAGATGACTTTTTATTAATGGTGTCCGTCAACGAGGTTCATCTCGATGGGAAGGAAGAATTTTGATCGATCTCTTTCGTTTTAACAGATGGCTTACTATTTCTCGGATCGTAGTGAGATTGATAAATATTTTCGACATGTATGGTTATGTGAATTTGCACACGAATGAGATTGGAAATGTTGTAATTTTTGAAACCGTCGTTAAGTATACATTTTTATAAATTTAAAACTATCCTGAAACGGAAGAGTCCCATTTGGACAACCAAAATTTTCTATAAGCAATTTTCAGATGTAATGGAAAAAGCAATCACTTTGTGGTTTGACGTATTAAAGATAAATGAAATTATAACTTTTTATAAGACCACAGATTTTATTAGAATTTTTATGACTGACCGGTTTCGCTTAGCCTAAGCATCATCAGGGTACAAAAAAACCAATCGAAAAATACAGTGTGTGGCTATATATATGGCCATACATACAGAGGAAGAAAATATAATAAGAGAACACTAAGAAAACAAAAAAAATCTATTATAACAAAGAAACAGAAAGAAAGAGACAGATAGTATGTAAAAAAGGCAAAACGTCAACTGAGAAGGTGATAAAATAATAATTTAATTTTCTACCGAGATGATGCTTATGCTAAGCGAAACCGGGTGTTCATAAAAAAATCTTAGGTATACAAAGTTATAATTTCATATTCATAAAAAAATAATATTTTTAAACTACTGCTTTAGTGATAGATTTATAAAACTTTTTTTAATGAATAATCAGGTTTTTCACACAATTTTTGAAAGCCGAAATAATCTTTTATTAAAATTACCTTAAATATATTCAGCCAAGTCTCTTTGGAATGAGGCTATATGAAATAAACAAAAATCGATTTTTAAATGTTTCCAGAAATCGCGTAATTCCACTCTAGTCAAGCCAGACATACAAATTAACTATTTTCATTAATTGCGTTCGTGAACATGAAAACTCCCCCTAATTTATTTTTTTCCATCGAGCTTGTCGGGTTTCCAGCATGCGACTGCGTGCTTTAGATTCTAAAATCTTAATGTTTTATTGCAGAGCGTGTGAGATAATCATATAATAAACACCACAATTTCGGATGTGATGTGATGTAGGTACGTGACATTCTAAAATACATAATTCTTATTTTTAGTAGGTATAAAATAAATTTACGCCACCGTTCTTGATATAGTTGGTGGTATAATGGTCAGCTCAGTTGTCTTTCCAAGCTGTTGATTGTGTTTCAATTCTCGGTTTTGGCATTTTTAATTGTTTATTTTTTTTACCTGTGAAAAATTGTTGCAAACCTAATTCAAAGAAAAAAAATACATTATTAGTTAACTAAATAATATACGCAGCTATTCCCCGTTTGAAATTTTTCTGGAACATTTGTTTGATCGAAAGTCAAAAGAGCTGAAGAGCCATTCTGGTAAATTTACAACAGTTAAAGTTTTTTTTTGTTTTACAATAAAATTCATAAGTTTTCAGTGCCTGGTTGGATTTTGAAAAATATGTAAACTCAGGTAACTCAAACTCTTACTGATTTACTGAAGCAACAAAAGCTAAAAAAGTCCCAAACTTGTGTCGCTTGACTCAAGCATTTTCCCAAATGGTAAATATATTTTAGATGGCCGAAAAGCCACAAAAGTCTTTAGAATCAAACGAGAGTCAGAGCTTTCGATGTAAAAAACGAATTGATCAAAACAGCATATTTAACTCATTTTTGACCAAATTGTTGCATAAGCCCTTTTGCCTTTCCAGCGCCAATATAAGTAATAATTAACATTATTTGTTTTTGAAAGGCATGAATCCTGAGACAAAACGAGCTAAGCGCCCCAAGTAAGAAAGGTGCAAACTAGTTTCACAAATCCTACAATTATAATATCTTGTGATTTATCATGGGTCTGCGTTAGTAATGTAATACATTGAGAAAACTGCATCTGTATTTTATTTGGCACGAGGGCGTTCATCGCAAATACTTTTTCCAGGTCTCTTTTACTTTTGGAAGTCTCGTGGATCCCCTTTGTTAGACCCTGTCCGGGCTCCGGAATAATTGTGGCCGAGTTGGCCAAATAACCGATGTAAATTAAGGGCGACCCGGGGGAGTCCAGTGTGAACATAAATACGATTTCTACTCCAATAGTTTTGTTACGCCACAGGGCCGCACAAAGCCTAATGAGCCGCCCCATTCAAATAAAAATACTTTTGCAAATATTTTTTTTTTGTACTGTTTTATCAAGTCTTTGGGTTCTACTATAGGCATTTTAAAAGAACGGCTAATTCCCCTGGTATATATAAAAATGTTCTATGAAAATGTTTTGTTTATTAGGACTTTTAATTATTATATCTTTTATAAGATGGGTAATATTTTTTCGAATATAATTGTCAATTGTCTAAAGGTTACCATCAAATATTTTTTTTGCAACTCCAACCATTTTTTTTAAATATTGAATAACGCACAAGAGTCCCAACTGCTCCCAACCGTCCAGAGCCAGTGAGACTATGGCATCCCCAATTAGTTTTTTTTGTGAGGTTGAAGGTAGTGGGGGGGGAGGAGACGGACAAGAAGAAGATTGGGACGTACCAGGCTATTTAGATCTGGTCACCAAACATGGCTAGAGCCATGTTTAAGCAACATTTTGATACGATTGCTGCGAATATACTCTTTATTATTTAATGTGAATTAAATGTGTTTCATCACACTTAATTAATGACAGTTATTTGCGCACACAGGTTGGATCTCGCGACCGCTAGATTCGTAGTCGAACGTCTTACCACTAGACCATTGAAGTCACTGAAGCGACAAATCTGTAAAAGTATGTTGTGGGCGTGTCTGGGTGCCCGAAGGAAGTTTCAACTGTCGGATTTCGGGTGAAGCTCGTCAAAAATTCTCGTCCGTGAACATGAAATCAATTACTTTCTGGGGCCTAGGAGTCGATTGGTTGGTTTGGGGTCCAATTTTTCATCAAGTCAATATAAATCACACTTCTGGGGATTTTTCGTTCAGCGATTAACACCGTTTTGCGTCATATAGCGATACCCCTCTGGAAGAAGCAACCCTGTAAAAGTAGATCAATAATTCTCGCCTACACAAGACCATAGAAAACTAAATTTCATTATGAGAATTTGTCCAATTAAAATGAGTTTCGGATGAATGATCAAGTCTTTAAACAAGTTAATAACTTATATTTGATCAAGGCTTAAGTATTCCGGCTTGTGTGATAATGTTCGACTCCCTACAGAATGGTCATTGAAATAAATCTCATTACGTTTTCTCAAGCTGAACGATATTTGGGTAAATATTTTGCTGTGTTATTTCCGGAATGAGCTTTGTCCATTTTGATGGATAAATTCATGTAGTGTCAGTAAAATTTGTTTGCAAAATATGTATAGAAAAACATTACTATACGATATTTTCGTTTTTTCAGGCATTGATAAATTGAAATAATACAGATTTAAATTATTTTCCAAATAAATATGTAATTTGTATTTAGGTAAATATTAAAAAAACTACAATGTCTTTTTATTTTTTCTAATTTTGAAACTGTTGATTCGTGGTGGAAATCCATTTTAATGATTTAATAAAACAAATTTATAACTTTATTCCACTTTTATTTTATGACTGGACCGGTTTCAGCCTATGACGGCCATCTTCAGACTAGTCTGAAGATGGCCGTAATCCAGTAAAATAAAAGTGGAACTTTTTTATAAATTTGTTTTATTAAATCATTACAATGTCTTGTTACAGAGCCACACCTATAAAAATGTAATGACCAAAATATTCTTTCTTTTTTTTTTACGCGAATACCGCACAAGAGTCTCAACTGCTCTTCTGCTGAAGGTAGTGGGTAGGAGAAGGAGATGAGGAAGAGAAAGAGGAAGGTTGGGAAGTATCTGGCTATTCAGATCTGGTCACCAAACACGGCTAAAGCCATTTCAAGCAACGTCTCAATTCTGAATGGTGGTCTTTCACCAGGGCGATACTTATGAGTATCTACCACTCCGGAACGTACCGCAAATATACTATATTATATTTTATATCAATTACATGTTTTATGACATGTTAATTAAATAAAATTTATTTCCGCACGCCGGGTTCGAACCCGCGACCTCTGGATTCGTAGTCGAGCGTTTTACCACTCGACCATGCAGGCCGTCGGATTCTCGGCCTCTATTCCTAGTGGGCATTATTAAAATAATAAGACATCTTTGTGTGCAAGGTAGAACGAAATGTGTCAAAAAATCATGTTTTGAGTTAAGTATTTCAAAATAATTCTGTCAATAAACAATTATTGTTCCTAAGATGAGTCAGAAAATCAAATTATATGCTACCACTTTTTTGAAAAATAACATGCGTCATAAATATGACATGATAATATACAAAAAACGAAATTCCTTAATTTTGTTTTGGCTATCCAGAACATCTGCGTTAATTGACTCATTCCGTTCTTCCTTGCGAACACAGATGTAAACATTTCAACAAGACCAAGAGTGGAACGCTTTGGTGGTTTGATTTGGGTGCATCACAAGGGGTTTTATTCGACTGCTCCCAACCTTCTGCAGCCAGTGAAACTATGGCACGGCCAATCGGGGTATGTTATGCAGCTGAAGGTAGTGGGGAGGAAAAGAGATGAGATAGAGGAAGGTTGTGAAGTATCTGACTATTTCGATCTGGTCACTAAGCACGGCTAAATACATTTTGGGCGGCGTTTCGATTCTGAATTGTGGTCTTTCACTAAGGCGATGTTTAGAGTACCTACTGGTCTAGAACGTGCCGCAAATTATTTTTTGCGGTCGAGCGTCTTAACCCCTTGACCACGAAGCCCGCCAAGGTGTAATAAAGTGGGTGGGAAAAAATGTTGGAGACGCCCGGAAAGACTTGAGCGCGTTTTATGGCTTGGACATTTAGACCAGATGGATTGAAAAATGAGGCTGTCCCAAGAAGGGGCGATCAAATTTATCAAATATTGAATCGGTTCAGTAAATCGTATGAATATCAGAAGGAAACGCATGCTGAATGGATGCTCGAGAAAGGGATGTGTGCCACGGCGTTGTTGTGACGCGGTGCTCTGCCTAATCTGCGGCGAAAAATCGTAATGGCTAGATAATAGAAATACTCGATGCCAAAACAAGTACCAATCGAACCCACAACCCCCAAACCTGAGTACAGTAATCACCACTTCGCCACAAATGCCGTAATAATGAACATGTTCGGGGGGTGTTTGCCTTGTCAGCACATATCATTAAATTTGATATTATTCCCGATGATATAATCAGCAATTAGCTGCATAGGCTTAGCTACCGATCGGAAGGTAAACATCGGTTCCGGAATACGTACGCATTACAATAACCATTAGTGTGGGCACTTTGATTTAATTGCCCGTTAACAAAATCACCGCGTCATCGGTACTCGAGTATAATTTTATTGATATCAGACAAGCAAGATAAAAAGGTAATTCCAGGTTTACAGTATAATTTTCTTAACCTTAACGAAACTTTCTTTAAATATTAACCAGTGCACATTTTAACCCTTAAATCTGTACACACTAAATTTATAACGTGGAAAAATAAAACAAAAAAATCCAACGTATGTATAACGCACGTGTTGTTTTTTAAGTAAAAAACTGGAATGTAATATATTTTCGTCTATTCAGCTTGTAGTGCCTAATATAAACAATGTGAAAATGCTTTCGAAAGGTGAAATAGCTGTCACGCGTGTTAACTACCATAGACTGCCCCCGACCCTAAGATAACATGAATCTGGTTGTGCATCTTATCTAGCCGTGTCAACGACACCGAATGCACCATAATCTACAATGGACCCGGAGGTGGGCTGCACACGACTCCAGCAACGATATCACTTATAAAAGGGACCGCAACATCCCACACGAGGTTAATCTACGACCTTCAGTTAAAGAGACTACGCGTCTAGTTTGTTGTAGATTCTCCATTTGAAAATTGTAATTAATCTAACTTGTACTGTTTTTCTAATTTAAATAAATATTGTGTTTTCATCAACGCATTCATTTTATTAAAAATTAATAAAAGTTAACTGGCGCCCAGTACGTGGGTCATAAAATTCGAGGAAGCTGTTAAACTTGGCCGTAGCCAGGACTCCCTAGGTGTTTTTAAATACCTTAACGCGAAGGACCAATTACACAAAAATCGTTAACTGAGAAAACATGCTGAAAATCGTCGCAACAACTGATTTACAAGTGAGTACATTTTTCAAATTATTCGTCTATCCTATAATCCGATAGATTTATCCTTACCCTTCCTTATCAACAAGGACAGAGTTTATTTTACTTTCTCATCCAAGAGCAAGTTAATATTTATAACAATAAGAAATTTTAGTGCAATTTTAAATTAAAATGGCCCACATAAATGAAAATTCACCACGTCATGTACGGATTCCATCTTCGAGTTCCATGGAGCTCAAGAAGAGTTAATTTTTTTATAAAAACAGGCTAGAGGGTTTTTCTAGCTAGAAACGGCAATACGCCGAATATTGTTGAAAAAGTTATTTCAAAATTAAAAGGCAAAGCCCTCCAAATGATTTTAATATACGATCATGATAATATAATTCTCAGTGTGACTCAGCATACACCTAATGAAATTCATTTCTGCTGAAACAGAGCCCTTGCCGAAGATGGGGTTATCACCCAATATTATGTCGTGCAAGACGCTAAAAGAATGTAAAACTTTGCAAAAAATAATTTACAAAGGTCAAAATAAAATAAAAATAAAACCTTAGCTCGTGTAAATAAGCAAATTGCGCAACAACAGATAAATATTGGAAATAAAATTTTATTACAAACACATGACCGCGGTAAGCATTTAAATAAATTTTGGGGCCATATCCGGTCACCGCTTTGCTCCCGCATAATGTTTTAAGATACGCCGCCGATAGAGGAATCGGAATAATTCATAAAGATATGAAATTGTTTCAAGCTAATCACGCTGACGCGATCCCTGCGGATTCGATAAAAAAAAGGATGACGAACACTTCATTATCTCCCCACTCGGTACTGCAAAAGTAGCAGAGGGATAATGGAACATTAGATGTAGAACCATTAGTTGTTCAAATGGAACAAATTAGAATTAAATCTTAAGAAACTGTTGAAACAACATGTATTTACCTTAAGTTTAGAAAGAATAGAATTTATAATAGAAAATAACAATGGTTTATTGCATAATCTGATTGGTAAGCGTACCAAGCGAGGACTCATTAATGGTCAAGGGTCTATCATTAAAGTTCTTACCGATAATTTAGACGATAATGACTTAAACGAGTTAAAATATAAAATTAACTCTAATAATCATAGGGTATCTTTGACCTCTCGTACAATGAAAGACTATTACACAAAACTCAAAAATCCTTCCGATAACCAAATTATTTTATGGGCACAAATAAGCCGCGATCGTTATGAAGATACGAATGAATTATTGCTGATACATTTTATTTATCAGGCAGAGACGATAACAGAACTGTTAGACCGCTTAACGGAAGCCGTGTTATTTGCTTCACATATATTTTGTACCACTTGTGTACCTATCTAGAATGTTTATTTTAAACACTAAAGAGTATTTTTATTGTACTGAATGCGTATTTTTAAATACACTTCGTCATAACTCTGTGAGTACACCTTCAGTTATCTTGAGATATTTCCAATCATTTCCAAATCTCTCGATAATAATTACCTACATCCCTTCTAGATGATATTTGAGGAATGGAAAATATGTATTTCTAGGCAAGAAAAAAAAGATGTCTTTATTATTCACTCCAAGGAAGAAAATCTCGAATTGTGACCATTCAAATCTCAAACTAACGAGCTCACAATTCCGCATATATCTTCAAACTAACGGATCCCACCATGTATCCAGTTGGAAGGAGTCTTCAAGCTAACCTGGTCAGCGACTACATCACCGTTGTACGGAAAGAATCAAACTCATCATCCAGAAGAAGAGGAGTTTGAATTTAAGGAGGAGTGTTAACTACCATAGACTGCCCCCGACCCTAAGATAACATGAATCCGGTTGTGCATCTTATCTAGCCGTGTCAACGACACCGAATGCACCATAATCTACAATGGACCCGGAGGTGGGCTGCACACGACTCCAGCAACGATATCACTTATAAAAAGGACCGCAACATCCCACACGAGGTTAATCTACGAACTTCAGTTAAAGAGACTACGCGTCTAGTTTGTTGTAGATTCTCCATTTGAAAATTGTAATTAATCTAACTTGTACTGTTTTTCTAATTTAAATAAATATTGTGTTTTCATCAACGCATTCATTTTATTAAAAATTAATAAAAGTTAACTCGCGCGAAAATAATCGTATGGCAGAACTTTTGTTATTAAAAAAAAATCGTTGTTCAATTTTAATTATTATTTTTTTTTATTACAAGGAATCCTCACGAAACTATGCGTTGGGTATTTTATTCATTTGGTGACCATCAAATTGACGAATATTTGTAATTTTCAACATTTGAACGATCCCCTTTAAACGCCTATTCTTGGTGCGTTTCAGCTTTTGAACAAATTTAAACTGCTGACAAGGATAATAACATAACTGCTATGTTTGACAGTTGATCACAGTTTGATTAAAACCTGACACGGGCATAGAATTAGCAATTAACGAGGACCATTTAGATGTGAAAAAAATATGGCGCTGTCAGTCGATATGATGAAAGTCATCAAATGTGTTGGAGTTTGAAACATCCTAACCTAACGCATCTTGTCTAATAATAACATACGTAGGTGTATTATTATTCCACGATAAGTTGAAACTCAACGATAATTATTAAATAATTGGTATTTTGTTAATAAGTTGAAAAATATGTGATGGCAGTAGGAGTTTTTCAAATATTGTCAGAATTTAATAAGCGGAAGATCAGGATTTAATTAGTGGAAAATGTTGCTGTGCAATAATGTAGGACTTAGTCAGCAGATGAATTGAACCCACGACGCCCAGGTGGGAATCCAACACGTCGGTCCACTCAGCTACCGACCTATCTTATAAATTGAATTAACTGAAAGTTAGAGAAATATGCTTTGAATGAACTTCCGTCGTTGGAATATTAAAAGCGATATTTCGGTGTAATCAATTATTTAGGAAAATCTGTTCATAATTATTTTTTATTATCACCATGTGTTCCTAGTATATATGTGCGTAATTTTTCTTTGTGTAATATTATAGAGATCGTGTTTAATGTTTTTGCCATATTAAATTTTAATCGCCGTTAAATTTAATCTTTTCTGTGTAGCACAGATCAAATAACAAAAATTTGAATGTTAAATCGGTCGTTAAAAGTTTGCGTTTAAAATATTTTTGTGAGCTCATAATAATTAACAAATGAACAGTTAATTTCAAAATGGCTAACGATTTTCTTTTAAAAAGAACCTTTCGCAACTTGCTGAACATCGAAAGCGTACATTTGGTAACTGAATGAAGGGAAAAAAGGCTTTAAAAATTTGTGAAATTGTTTTGGAATTCTGACGGAAGAGTAAATTCGAAGTAAAAGAATTAGAATTTTTTACAACAATTGCAGATAACTTTCTGTTACTGAATCAATTTCTGCTGCATTATTTTAATATGTTATATGGTTTCCACTGTCGTTGTTTTTAATAGAGTGAAACTTTTTTATTCCGTATTATTATATAACTCTTATTTTTCTACTTTAGATACCATAACTCCGTTTCGCCGCAGGAGTAGGCAGAAGGGACGAGCCGCCATACAACTCTGTCTTGGCAAAAACTCATTCACATTCATACATCTTCTCATACATACTCTTCTGTTATTCTGACTCTTCACAGGGCCCGACTCAAGTATTTGCTTCACTCAATCGTGCTATGTTGTCCTCGGGGGTTCCCGACTTCTTCTTCCACTCACTTTCGCATCATATATTCTTTTTTCATTTCTTTCTTCATTCATTTGCTCTATTTGCCTAAACCATCTAAGCGTCCCTTTCTTGATCCTATTCATTCAGTTTATATCAGCCTTGCATTCTTTCCGGATATCCACATTTTACTTACTTTGATGTATTCATTACATAGTGAAACATACATCCTTTTATCTGTAAATTTGTCTATTTCCATGCATTGTGCTTATTTTAAAAGTATTACCGTGTATAGATACATCAAACATATTTTTATTTAAATCCCCTAATGTTTTTGTCTTCTTTCCCTGAATTCTCGATATTTTACTAAATAATGTTATCTTGACTGTCAAATCTACTTTATTTTTAAGTTGTAATTATGTACGAGTATAGTTTAACCCTATTTAATCATTATATTATATTTGTTTTTGAAAGTGTAGCAAAATTTTAAACGGCTATTATTATTCTTATTTGATATAAATAATCATTTCAAAATATTTTTATTTCATGTTTAAATAAATATAATTGTATATTTTAATACCAGTGCATTATTTGTGCATTGAATCCTGGTTATGTCGGTAGATGCACGAGAATACAGGTCAATATCTTTCATGTTATTACAAACGATCAGTTTATGATTACCCGTTGAACAAAACAACATTTTGAAACAATTTATTACATACATAAAAGAATTAAACATTTGTTTGTAAAGTGTTATCTTAATGGAACGTTTCTTACTAACGAGATTAAATCCTCCGATAATCTTTCTTTCATTAGAACTACAAAAACAGAGGGATTCGTTAAGTGCTTAACGTTTTCTCGTATTTTTCTTCCTAAGCCTTCATTTCAAAGCTTGTTTACACATAATCTGATACATCACCAGAATTATCTGAAGAAATACACATAGTTTGCAAACCAACTGCGAAATAACAAAAGGAACTATCCCAAATATACTAAAGAAATACGACCGACGAAAAATTTCAGTTATTGGCTAAAATACTACATTTCTTTTAAAGAAAAAAAATGTTGTCTAAGAGAAATTCTACAAGAACTGACACTTTTAGTGGTAGGACAGTTACTGTCTATCATATAATACTCTAACGCGAAGGGTAATAGATGTTTTATAGCTCGCCCACATTGTTAATATTACTAGTGTAGTAGTGTGTTTGAAATGATATTGAGTGATTTTTTTGTATTTATTTTTACACTAACTCCATACAGGAGGCCATGAAGGAAATAATTTTCATTCATTTTCATATGTCATCTTTGGAGATGCTGTGTTAAAGGTCATTCTGCGGAAAGGAAGGAGTGAACTTGCGTCTTGAAGAGTCCCATGTTGAAAGAGGGAGGAAACATAGAGGCCGACAAATCGTTCCACAGCCGAGCTGTTGAATATAATAACGAGTCGTAAAAGCGTCTCGTTCACATGTATTGAATGACAACTGCTTACAACTGTTGTGCACGCATTTGACAAGTTTCTCGACTATGCACCGGTGCCGAAGGGATCAATGACGCAAGTTCCTCGGAGAATCTTCCATGGAAATACCGGTAGAAAAAGGACAGCATTCCCATCTGACGTCTGTGCTCCAAAGATTTCAATCCGTTTGTTAATATAGGAGAATCTATCAAACAGACCACCCGTTTCCGCACAGAGTCAAGGGTTTTTTTTTGGTATTTAGAAACTCTAGACTAGAGATGGCTGCCAAATTCAATAACGAGGCGCATTTGCGATTTGTACAAGGTCGGCAATTGTGTATTATCGAAGTATCTGCGGGCCCTGTACAGTACGCCCAACTTCTGAGAGGTTAACTTTATTTTGGCTTCGATGGAGCCTCCGTGCCTTAACTGGTCACTTCAGGTTACACCAAACATGTCAATAGAAGGTTTGTTGGGAAGATTATTTTCGTTGAAGAAGACTTTATCGTAATTAATATATTTTATAATTCATACATTCCAGAAAATTGAAATTGCTATGTATCAATGGAGTATGTTTAAAAATGAAACTGATCTTAAAACTAAAATATGAATACATCAAAAAAATTAAGCGTCATTAAGATGATGTTGTACCGCATAAATGTGACTAAAGAAATCAGCCAAGTATTATTACCGGCAAATCAGTAAACCTATTTCCACAGTTCATTTAAAATTGAACTCAAATTCTATGAATTAACAATGTTACCATATAATGTACATGATATTTAGACAAATGTGATGTTTAGCACTGAATAGAGAATTAATAAAAGTGAAACAAAAAACTGATTAAAAAGAAAAATTTGAAAAGAGTTTTTGACTCCTAGGTCCCATACAGATAATCCAGATCGATAATATTCCGAAGAAAGAATAATCGTAATTTGAAATATTTGATCAATTTTACCCGAAGTAAAGTAAAATTAAGCCGTGGTTCGGGCACACAGACACGCGCAAAATATGCTCATATCGGTTAATCTCGTCAGTGGTAAAAAGCCTTTTTACTGTTGGGCCCCAGTCAGCAGTGTAACAATTGGTTTTGGTTAAAACTATAATATTATAGAAAATCATTGAGTCCAATTTAGTTTCATCCTTTCCCAATAGTGGCGTCGGCACCGAAGGTGTTTTGTATCTAAAAGCTCAGCGCTAATCCTCGCTTTGTAATCAAATGTATTCGTATTTTGGATAGACCACAATTCTATTTTGTTTCCAAGAGCTTAAAGCAATCTGGTGTTATTTAGAAAGAAGGCCCGAAAGCTTCGCTAGCTAAACCGTCAGGCGACCCAAAGGGCTACGTACTGGTAAAATTTTGACGTGGTAATCACACCGCTAATTATTGTTTTCTGGATTTTACGCAGTCTTTTGAGGGGATTTTCTTGTATATTCAGAGGTTTATTTCATTTAAAAATAAGTACGTGTAGCAAAAATATTTAAAAGCTTTCTTCAGATTTATGTGGGTAATGTCGAAAAAACGAATATATCCGAAAATAAACTGCATTTAGGACAACGCTACGTACGGTGAAAATTATGATTTTCTTAGCATTTTTGATAAATAATCGACCTTAAGCCGCTTTGAGAGATTAAAGGAGAGCTTTTATTCACAAAAATGTTTTAAATAACAAGTGTTTTTGTTTTTGTTTATTTCATATGAAGATGTTTTTACATTAAGTGGTCAATTGGAAATCCAAAGTTTTTCATTTTTAAAATACCTTAAAAATGAAAGGTTTTTTGCGAGCACGAGTAATTAAAAATAAAGTTTTTTCCCGTGAGAAATGTTTACCAGCTCTTTGACTGACCGAAAAAATAGCTGGTAAAATGTAAAGTGATTTTTAAAGGAACTGTAGATGTGATTAAATATATTTGTTCATTCACGATAAACGATTTGGTGAGACGAAGATCACCCTAGACGAAAAACCTTTGTGGAGCCCAACACGTCTACAAACTTAGATACTTACCACTAATTACAATTTAAAGTAGCCATGTCAGTGAAAGAGACAATAAAATAAAAAGAAGATTCATTATTCTACGAAAATAAATACCTACTAATTATTTACACTCGGTTTTAAAAAAAAAAGTTCAAACATAAGGTGTGCGTGTTGTATGATTATTAATGATGGCACTAGGTTGGATAGTCAAATTTCTACTTCTTAATTAAAACGAATTAGCTGGTATCCTACAAATTAAGATATCTAGCAGACTTCATTCTCCAATCAATTATTCAGTCCCCTCGTAATTTGATTGCCTTCTTCAAACCATTAATATATCTCTCCATTAAAAACGTAGGTTCTCTCTGAACATAAAAAGAGTTTTTGTGATGAAACCAAAGTCGGGTTTGCCTGCATGACTTGTTAACATAAACATATTTAGTCGGCGGTATTCAAAGGGCGCGTCAAGGTTCTGAGGGTTGTTTTAAATTTTCTAAATAGGGGTAGATTTCTTTGAAAAATGCCGATCGTGAGGGAGTATACGACCGTTTCTCAAGTTATAAAGGTTGTTATACTTGCATGTGCTCCACGAAATAGGACAAAAAAATTACATTAACAAGGGGCATATTTCTCCAAATATTTCTGAATCGTCATTAAAAACAATCCGAATATTTTCAGAAAATAAATTAATGGTTCCATACAGAAAATATCGTTTACACCAACCTGTTTTTACGTAAGTAATATTTTATCATTGTTGCGTGACGGAAAAATTAAAATACCATGGAAAAATAAGAGATCAATACTACCAACCGAGGCAACGATTGATGTGTTTGTAAGTTGGTCCACTTTTAGTGTGGCCATACGGAAAATGTTCTTAGTACCCGCATAATGTACGAAGCAAGAAAATAATGTATTGAGGACGCGTTGGTTATAGTCGAAAAGTATTTCTGTTTTTTTTTTGTTATTGTTGTATAGAGTAGGCTTAAAATAGTAATCTGCTTCCTGAAGAGTAATTTCCAGAATATTTCCTTCGCATGTGATTGCTTGGTACTCCTTTCACGTGAAGTAATTTCCTCCGAAACGTGTCGCCTTATTTCAAACTCACGACAAAGCTCTCGTTGCTAGAATATACAACACACACGGTACTTACCGAATAGGTTTGGTTTTCAGAATTCAAATAATTTCGGTACTTTGATGGCGGTAGCAAAATATTTACTTATAAAACATACACACAATGTACAAGAATAATAAATAGAGATAGATCTGAAGTTAAGTGATAGTGTAAGATATAGCAATTATTCATGTTTTAGTTGAATAAAAACCGCAATGTTCGAATTAATAAATGTTTAGTATATAATTGTTCAGCATGAGTAATATACCTGACCTCGAGTGACTTTGTAACAATTGCACCGTTTCAAAGAAGAAATGACTGACAGTTTTTTGAGTCAATGGAATGAAAGACAGGTTTATCAACATTTACCGAGCTGTCTTCTATCGACGAAACTGTTTGAAGTTGTCATATGTTACATCGTGTACGAGGCAGCTACATTCCAGGCAGGGCACCAGGGAGATGCTCTTGGTTGTACAGATTCCAACATTCATTATACGAGGCCAGCGACGTCCGCACAATAAGACAAAGGGCTCAAAAGATCAGGGACGAAAAACACTATTCCATAACAGCCGGAAAATCATTGGCTATATATATGCGTATACAGCACACAGTGGATCTAGGGATGGCCGGATTATGATACGGAGCCTTCTACTTGTTGTAGATAACCTTAAGTGAACTACGATCAAAGCGAACAGTCTTTACAACCCTTCTTGTGGTTTGGAGAATCAGAAGAATGGAAAGTACAGTGAAAATATTCTCTTGTGGAACTTGATCATATGATATCAAGTGATATTTTACACAAAAAAAAATTCAAGTTTTTATTTGCGCACGAAAAAAACGAACAATATTGTTAAAATGAAGTATTGGTTTCAAAGGAATAATTGTTACTAACATTAAATTAATTGGAGCTCATTTTTCCGAAGGGCTGCAGTATAAGATCATGTATTACAACTTGTTCTGTTAAATAATATTTCTTAACCTTCAAAATCATTTGAAAATACAGTTTCAATATAAACTTCTTTGTCAACTCAGTTTTCCTACGAATCTTTTACGATAGTTCTTTGAAAACAAAAATATAAATAACTTTGTCAACTCTTTGAAAACTTGGTTCGATTCGCAATATTTTTTCTAAGACGAAAATTGAATAAAAAAAACTTTTTCTTCACTATTTTTTTAATCTTTTGACGATAGTTTTTCGAGAAATATTTATACGAAATCACTGACACGTGGAAATAGTGTATTTTCTTTGATCTTTGTGGAAGTTTTGCTGGCTTGAGGTAATTTCAAAACGATTTTTTATGCATGTAAACATTTTTGGGGTGCCTAAATAATAAAAACACACCATCTTATGCTCTACTAACCGTATTGCTAGTACAACCTGCTATGAAATATGCTTCGAGAAAAATTATGATTCTTACCTAGTATAACTGGTACAAAATTAAAACAAATTGTTTGTATTCGTAAAAAGCATTAAATTTGTGGTTTGCCGTATTTATAAATAAAACAGATGAAATTTGTTTAAAAACCACTTTTTTGTTTGTAATAAAGTGGTTTTTATTCACAAATTGTTTGTTTTTAAAGCTCTGTACTATTGGAATCTCGATTACGGTAAGTGCATCTTACTCAATCATTATGGTTTGTAGTTAAAGGTAATGAAATTGGTTTCAGTGAAAAAATAGTTCACATTACTATGACATAATTATTGGAAATAGCACATGAGTTACCCATTTCGAGAATTTTACGATAATGATAGAAGTATGGAGGACACAGAGATGGCAGAGAAGAAGGTCGGGTATTACTTGACTATTCATATCTGTTCACATAACATGAACTAATGACTGTCCCTCATTAAAGCCTAGCTATATCGCATATATATATAGAAGCGAGGGGGATACATTATATATGTGTGAAACACCACAATTCTTAAAAAAAAAATTTTATAGTTCAATTGAATTAAATTTAATATTTTTGGAATGTAGTTTTGCTAGTTTTAGCTTGAGTGACAGCTGTTTCGGCATTTGATATCATTATCAAACTGTCTAATTTAATTCAATTAAGTAATAAAAAATAAAATGGAGTTCTACAAATTGAGCACTAAACTATACATACCACTAAAATATTTTTGTCTGAAATTCATTATGTTTCCCAGGTAAGGTATTGATTCTCTAACTTCAGAGCCAATGAACTTACCGTTCTGCCACGGAATTCGTCAAAATGTTGGTGTTAAGGTCAACTCACTAACATACGTAAATTAATCGTTACAGATTGAAGCGATAATATTAACTAATGTTAGGATTTTTAATAATAATAATAATAATCTTTATTTAATTATAGTTTACAGTAATAACGATTATTAACAGTTCCTATCTCATAACAGAAAAGAGCAGACGAACTTGCCAAACATATAATATTATAATTGTAACGATAATCACGAAGCTTTCTAACTAGCCACTGATTTAAATAACAAGTTCCAGTTCTATATCTACAAGTTGAAGTTTCTTGTAGGATGAAACGGCGATAACAATTAAAATAATTGCCAACAGTTACAGGTTATCCGTTGTGAAATGGCGTTCATCCTGTTCATCGGTTTTAATGCGAGGTGCTCTCCGACTAGCCGGAAAATATTATTATTAATTAAGGCCCTTAATCTCTCAAATTTCCTGTTCCGAGCGATTTTGAATAAACTTTCTGCTCGTGGTTTTGTGGGGGTATTATTCTTTCGCGTGGTGAGGGGGGAGGGGGAACATCGCCGTTGAACATCACTGTCTTCTGCACCGAGGTTCAACTATACATCACTGAGACTTATCGGTTGGGGTGAACCGTCAAAAAAAAAAATAATGACAACGTTTTTCATACTTAAGCCTTGTTTGCACTATCTAGTAATTTAGTCGAATGGCGAGTAATTTAGCAGATAAATGTGTCTGAACAACGTAAATTCAGACGAGTATTTTAGCATGTAATTTGATCGAGTCAATCCATTTTATTTTATTTTTTTAGGGCGAGTAGGGTAGTAGTTCTCACCACGCAGCACCGCTCTTGCCACAGAAATGTCGTTTCGTTGGAACAAAGACACCACTTTAAAATGTGTTTCGCAGTATTTGCAACATTTGCCCATAGAACGTTAAGTTCCCGCTCTATAAAAATAAACAAATATGGCAATCTGCGTATCTGAATGTGGAAACAACATGAATTTATTTTTATTTGGTGGGAAGGAGATTAAATTGAAAATTAAAAACATCTATTCATTGGAATTTTCAAATGCCATAGCACTGAGAAGGAGAATTCGTAGCTCCCAGTTCATCATTTCAACTTATCCATTTTGTATCCATTGTTCCTTTAATTTCACATCATTTATTTCTTCTTTCACCTCTTCCAAACTAGCCTTACCCATTAACTTTATTAGCCTATTTACTTAGTTGGGTTGCAGTCTGTTCATTTTCCAATACAGCACTGACACTGCTCAATAATTTGCTATACGCGACCGTAATGCAAACGCTTTTTGGTCAATTCAGATTTAAAGCATTTCTTAAGCCTTAAGAGATAAAATACTCAAAGTGAAAAGAGTATAAAAATATTTTCATTTAATCTAAATTTTTGCAGTTATTAAGGAATTAATCCTATTTCTTGTCATCTCGAGTAAGGTAACTGCTGAGAATTTATTGACCGCTAGGCGGCAAAACTGAAATAATGGTTGTGTGTGTGGGTTGTATTTTATAAATGGGAAGTATATCTTTTTGTGTAAAAAATATTTCCACTTTATTTCAGCAACAAAATATGGAACCTGTTTTTTGTATTTTCAAAAATGTACGCTTTCTTTATATATTTGAATTTAACATATAGCAGAGGCACATCTCAACATTAAGTTTTGAGTCATTTAATTTAAAAAAAACATCTTTTTAAGTACCGCACTTTTTAAAATGAATACCAGTTTTGAAATGCGGAACAAAAAACACCATAATGCGCAACGATCGGAATAATAGTTGGCTAATTTACACAACACATTTTTTTGTATAATATCACCTCAATGCATGACTCACAACATAGAAAAAAACATTGGTAAAATACACGTATACATGCCTGCTTAAAAAAACACGATGAATCTTTAGGCTAATCGCGAAGCCGCCAACGTTGCTAATCGCTAAAAGCTACCCATTCGTCTATTCTTATCTGTGCCACGCAGCTCGACATGGCTCCTGGCTAAATGGACGGTTAAAGGCTTAGTAAGTAATGAACTGCGGTGACTATTCAAGAAGTAAAGACAGAGTGAGCATATTCATTTGGTAAATAAGTATAATGCAGGCAGACAAGCGCCAACCCAACCACCCAACCAACACCACCGGTGATTTCAGTGCTGCGGTGCTGACCGGTGTCAAAGCGGTAACCGCAAACCCTTGAAACACGAACAAATGTGTTTAGATAATGGACAATTAATATTTTAAACCGCGTTTGGCGTGTGTAACCGCCTTATACTGAAAGTGCTCCGTACTGACAAAACTCAACTGTTGTTATGAGTTAAAATTTAAAATAAATTTGCAGCACAGCTGATTTAATAATATTAAATGAAAATTAAATAATAACTCGGAATAAAACCATGGATTTTATTTAATTTTTTAAGACCGACCGGTTCCGCTTAGCCTAAGCATCATCAGGGTACGAAATTGAACTGAACAAAAATGAATAGTGAGTGGATATATATTATCATCCATACAGAGGGAGAACACAATATAAATAAAATAAGAGAACAGCAAGAAAATAAAAGAATAATATTTAAATTGTAACAAAATAACAGAGAGAGAGAGACAGATAATATGAAATAAAAGAGGCAAAACGTTAAAAAAAATGCTTACTACGAAAATATAATAATATTTAGTAAAATTTATACAATTCTGTTGAGAGATTCAATCATCTCTAGGACGCAATACGTTGGTTATTATGTAAGGTAACTTTTTTATAAAAAGGGAGTTTTAATTGACTCTTTGGTTCATTTGTTACAAACTTTCGTGACATTTGGCATTGTTACAATTAAAAGGACTGGCGCAATATTTATTTTTTTGAAATTTGAATGGTCCCCGTTTAACGTTGATTCTTGGTTCGTTTTTTGCATTTGAACACACTGTGATTAGCTCACAAGCATGACAACATATCCGTTATGCTTTAAAGCTGAAATGGACCGACAATTGGCATTTGAATGGAACCAGTCAAATGTCAAAAAATGGAGCTTTAGAATTATGACGATGTAAAATGTGATGAAAGTATAAAACGCACCAATCGTAAAGCTTTTAAAGACAGTTCCTGACCTCAAACTAAATGGTCACTCAAAGGTCATTGCAAGAATGCAAACCCAGCAAATTGAATCCTCTGTCCCTAAATGCAACACCATTCATTGTGGTGTCTATGGGTTGACCGAGTTTGTAGTTGGCGAATCTTAGAAATGTATGTTGCAATTTTTCAATAGAATCAGATTGTATTTTAAAGTGAGTGCATTTTACCAAACCACCAAAATACATTGACCAAACAGAGACGGGAAAATCAAAGAGTTGAATGAAAAAAAGCCAAGAAAAAATAAGCTAACTATGGATGAATTTAAAAAAAAACCCACTAACGCATCCCATGTAACCCGTCTCTCAGAAGGTAATAAAACTACCCGAACGTATTTTTGAATGTTATTGTAAAGCCGCCTTTGTCAGCAATAAAACAAAACCTAAATAATGATAATAATGTTTGGACGATTTGTATAGCGCCGTTTTTGTGAAAAATCACCTCAAGGGCGCTGTACAGATCTTGCATTCTATCGTTACATATTAATTCCTAGTTTAAATAAGAAAATATACAGGAACATACTTACCTGGCAGGTCCCATTAGATAGACACAATTATGAACTTAAAATTATGATTATTATTTAATTATTATTTTTTTTTTTCCGATTTAGGGCATGGGAGCGAAATTAAAAGAATGGACTTTCTGAATTTGTCATACAGTACAGGATTTGGTTAAAATTTGCATATCTAAAGGTGATTCGTCGAGAGACAGATTATGTTGAGATTCTTTTAATGAATTTAAGGATATGAGAGTCTGAACAAAAACTAAAGTCACAGATGTTCACCATGAGACTCAATAAGTGTTCATTCCGGACAATAATGGTGTATATGCCATGGATTTACTTAAAATTGTATCAGTCTTAAGATGCCCGTTATAAGGCGAAACCGGTCTGGTCTTAAATTTAAAAAAATAGTGCAATAAAGTTAAAAATTGGTATTATTGAAATCATTAAAATGGAGTTCCACCACAAATTAACAGTTTCGCAATTAGAAAAATAAATAAATTATTATATTAAAAGCTATGGCCACAATTCAGACATACATGTTCTTTTATTTTTAGTTCAAAGATTGCAAAATACGCAAAACAGGTGATTTCACGAGATAATTATTATCTTGCTGCAGTCTAAGATTCAGATTTGTGGTCCTCAACTAGCGGGAAGACTAGCTCTATCTCGTTACAGTATCGAATACTATTGACAAATCTATAACTCGACCAATCAATTCCATTTTGAGAGCAATTAATGGCAATGTGAACATCTTTCGAGATTGACAGAAACTTGGGACACATCTGAACTTTAAAGAGGTTATCGATAATTGGAGAAACGTTCCGATTCAAGTTATTGGGTGCGGGGGTGGCTTAAGATAAAGTCACTTTAAATCAAATCATATCTGCCCTTAAATATTCATTGTTACATCTTTTCAAGTCATAAACGTTTATTACTGGGATGCGAAAAAACTTCACACTTTGTGGTTGTTGAACGGTTAATTTTCGATTATAGTTCAACTAGTTTATGACCTTATAATGACTTTATATATTTTTTAAATATTGAATACCGCACAAGAGTCCTAACTGCTCCCAACTGTCTAGAGCTATGAACTATGACATCCCCAATTGGAGTAAGTTTTGAGGTTGAAGGTAGTGGGGAGGAAAGAAGATGGGGAAGAGGAAGGTTTGAAAGTATCTGGCTAGTCAGATCTGGTCACAAAACACAGCTAATTAACACAGCCATTTTAAGCAAAGTTTTAATTCTGAATGGTGATTTTTCACCAGGGCGATCCTTGAAGTATCTACCACTCTGGAAACTGACATGAAAAAAAACTGCAAAATTTTGTTTCTATAGAATCTACCGCACAGGAGTCGCAACTGCTTTTAACCATCTGGAGCCAGTGAGACTATGGCATTCTCAATTAGAGTAAGTTTTGAGGTTGAAGGTTGTGGGGAGAGAAGAAGATAGGGAAAAAGGAAGGTTGGGAAGTATCTGGCTAGTCAGATCTGGTCACAAAACACAGCTAATGCCATTTCAAGCAACGTTTCAATTCTGAATGGTAGTTTTTCACCAGGGCGATCTACCACTCTAGAAACTGACTTTTAACGTAGAAAACTTAAAAAAATGGTTTCTATAATATCAGAAAAGGGTGACTTAATTCACGTTACTTTATATTAGTTCCGCTTTTAAGAATGGCCTGCCAAAGTATACCACATGGACGCACCTTAATTTCAAATATATAATAAGAATAATCGTAGGGTAAAATATATCAAAGGTAGGTAGGTACGTTATCCTTCTCCGGTTTAAAAAAGGTTCTTTTTATAATTTGATAATTTTCTTTGCAATTAAATAGGTTCGTATTTGTGTCTAAGAAGTGTTTTTAATTTTTACCAATCTAATTTTAGCAACTTTGATAGTGACGTATTTAAATCCAAGTTATGCGTTTTAATCACTTGAGGGGCTTAGAAGCAAAGGCAGCAATCTCGTTTATTTTAAATTATTTCTTGGAAAGTTGATTTAACGTTTAATGCACTTTTCTTTTGTGAATATGTTGATAAATTTAGAGTTAATTGTTTCAAATTGTTCCTAATTTAATGTGCACTAACATTTTTGTACACTTCATTCTCCATTTCTTTATAATAATCATTCAAAAGTTGACAATGCTAAAGAACCGTTTTTGGAGATTGCTGCCTTTGCTTCTAAGCCCCTCACTTGTATGTTAACTTAATTCATAGGTTTTTAGACTCTTTAAGCGTCTTTAAGGAGATATTTCATTAAAAAAATGACGCTGCATAAATAAACCAACTGTAATTGTGAAAATGTCATACTCTCACGTACGCTAGTAAAATAAATTGTTTAGTGTTTATTTAACCCAGCAATATCGGGAGTTAAGGTTTTATTTGTTTATCGATAAGTCATCAGTATTGCCAAATGAAACTATTTGAATAGTTAACTGATTTTCGGGGTCTTAAGTAGTTCTTACAATGATTCGAACGGCCTTCTAGGATCTTTCATCGAAGCATACATAACGGATAGCACCTAACTATTAATCAATATTATATCCTCGCCGAGAAAGAAAAAAGGCTGAATCACCAGAGCATTTTAAAGTTCTTTTTGTTTTACAACAAAATTTTTAAGTCTTCAGTACCTGGTTGAATTTGAAGAAAAACTTAACTGAGGTAACTCAACGCTCTCACTGAGTTACATGAAGCGACAAAAAAGTTCCAAACATGTGTCGCTTGAGTCAAGCCTTCTCCCAATGGTAAACAAATTTTAGAATGCTGAAGGGCCACAAAATTCATCAGCATCAAACGAGAGAAACTTCATACTTAAATAAATTATGTTTGATCAATGTGTCGCTTAAGCCTTTTTATCTTTCCAGCAACGATATTATCACGAAATGTAATATTTTTTATCATATCTAAGATAAGATTTTGATAATGTAATAATAAATGAAATTAGATTCTAAGTATTTGCGGTAAAACTATGCATGGCCGTGTTACAAATGTGAATATCCGGAAAGAATGCAAGGCTGATGTTAGCGTATTGAAAGGATCAAGAAAGGGACGCTTAGATGGTTTGGGCGTGTAAAACGAATTAAAGTAGAGAGTGTGAAAATAATATATGACACGAAAGTGAAAGAAGAAGAAATCGGGGACGCCCGAAAAAGACATGGCACGATCAAGTGAATCAAATACTTCAGTCGGGCCATGTTGAAGAGTCATAACAGAAAAGTTTGAATGAGACGATGTATGAATGTGAATGAGGCAAGGAGTGTACCAAGACAGAGTAGTGCGGCGGTTCGTCTTATCTGTCTACCCGTGAAAGACCACCATTCACAATCGAAAAGTTGCTTGATTTGGCTTAATCCTTATTTAGTGATCAGATCTGATTAGCCAGACACACCATCCTCTTTCACATTTTAACCCCCTCTTGATTCTTTTCAGCCTCAAAATTTACCTCATTTGGATATTCCATAATCTTATTGTATTCAAGCAGTTTTATTTCTTTTATTTTTTTGCGGTAGTGAAATATTAATTATATTGTTGATTTGACTAAGACCACACGTCTTGAATTTGTATTTTTAATTTTAATAATATTATGTGTAAAATAATTTACATCAAAGATTTAAGATCTAAGAAAAGGAGGTCGTTTAAGGGTGCCAACACAATGGATAGCGTAGGACCGAAGCTGCCTCCGTGACAGAATCCGAAATGCAAATCTCTGTGGGTAAAACAAAAGTTAGGGGCAGTAGGTGGGGGTGTGGCGCTGGGTGGGCTTGCGGGTGTTAGCCAACCACCGTCTAATGGCTGACAACTAGTAGTAGGCGGTGCCTCCTCTCCATTGCTGCTGCGTTTGGGCTCGCTTCCGATATAACTTTCCGCTTCCGGTGAAGGCTTGTGCGTGTGACGTTTGTCGTTTTGTGTAGAACCTCGCTACAAACGCGCTTTGAATATTATATTCATTATTCATCAGGATACAAAGGAAGCCCACGGAATCATTTTGTGGTTCTACGTTCATTTTGATTGCTTTAACTGAAATTATGTAATTTATCAAAATGAAACAGGAATATAACGTTTATTTATTAAATGCATTTTGAACTCAAACAAATGTAGTGCTGGATCGTAATACATATTTTTTATATAATTTTTAATTTTATCGATAATCATTTCCATTCCTACTTCATCCATCAACTCTTAACTTTGTTTCCATACCTTTAAAACTGGATAATTTTTTTTCTGCATTCATTCTTGGTACTTCTATTAAACTCTTATTTTGGCAAGGTAACAAATTAAATATAAGAATAAAAATAAGATAATGAGCATCATTTTTTTTTTTAAACTGACTATAGATGTCAGCAACTGAAAGGACGATAGTGAAGAGATTTTCATTATTTAAAAAGAAAAAAATTGTTAAAAAAGAAAGCAAAGTTTGTGTAATATACCTGTATATGTTACCCTGCCTAAGTGAGAGTTAAAATCAATGGAACACATCAATTTTACGTCAGAAAAAATAGATATAATTAATAATTTAAATTAAACGATATGGACATGTGCTTTATAATCCAACTTTACATATTGATAATAAAGAAATAAAACAATATGCCACAAGAAACATAACTTGAAAATAATATTCTCATATTCGTACTTTACATTTATTATGTGGATATTGAAAGAAGGGCGAATGCTGGAAACTTCATTATTGAAGAACTGAACGCTGTTGGCGCAAATAAACAAAAATGTCCAAAGAAGCAAAGCTAGCAGTCCACAATGGAGTGCTTATACCAACCCTGATATATGGCAGTGATGCATAGAACTGGTGAATGCAAGGCTAATGTAAGCTTAGTAAATAGTATCAAAGAGGGATTCTTAGATGGTTTGGGCATGTAGAGCAAATTAACTAAGAAATAAGTGTGAAAAAAATATATGATGCGAAAGTGAATGGAAAAAGAAGTCGGGGACGCCCGAGGAAGACATGGCACGATCTATTAAATCAAATTAAATCAGTCGGATCATTTGAAGAGTCAGAATTACAGAAGAGTATGAATGAGACGAAGTATGAATGTGAATGAAGCAATGGGTGTAGTCTTAGACATTATTTATCATTTTATTTATTTTTTTCAATTCATTAGAATCACATTGGGTAGCGATATTATATTAGTGGTGATTTTTATGAATCACAATGAATAAATATTTAAATTTGAAATAGGTGTTACCCGTAAAATAATCACGGGATATAATTTGGCTTCCCAAGAAAAATATTAGTTTACTCCACCCATTTCAAATATAGAATAATGTTTGCTAAAATACATCAAAGGTAACAACTTTATTAGGTAGGTAAGAATTTCAAAATATTATTTTTATTTTTAACAGTTCCAAATGAGAAAATTTCAAATTCTTACGTATTTTTCACAAGTGAATTTATTTATAGTTACCATAATACGTAACTCAAAGGTCCATTTCGGCGGTAAGAAGTACGACAGTCAAAAAAGTGTTTTACTACTGTACTGTGGGTGAGATTTTTTTTTTAATTGCAAGTCTTCGTTAAAAATACCAACAAGGTTTCTGAAAATGTACATTTTTCCGAAAACTCTTAATTATTTTTAAGCTATATATTTTTTCCGGAAATTTGAAAACTGTAATTATTTAAAATTTGATAAACATTGCAATCGGAGACGGATTATATTTTCTTACAAATTTGCCTCCCATTTTGTGTTGGGATTTTAATAAGAGTAAAATTTTATAGATTCAATTGAACAAAACTTGTCAGGGTTTTATCCATAATGAAAGAGAAGCCACATATAAAAAATCATAAAAACAATTACCTATTTACATTTTTTGTTGTAAAACATAAAACTAAACTATTTTCCACAAGAAGTGCTGCCAGTGATAGATATGAAGATATCTGTAAATTAAGGTTTTAATTAACTTACCAGAAATTAACCATACAATTTATTTTTCTAATGATCATGTAATTTTTCCAGGTACCTACGGAAAGAGACGTTTTTTGGTTATTTTTTTTCATCATTTGAATAATGAGAAATTAATTAATGAATTGACTTAAATTGAAATGCTAACGTAATAGCGAAAACAAAAACTGACTCATGTTTTGTAAACGGAGTTACGTTTCAAAAGTTTTACCATAGTTTAATATTACATCGTACCTAAAACTAGTTGAACTGACGTAATAGGGGATACGTTGTTACAATGGGTAGTGGTAGCAAATATTTGAGAACGCATTTCTATTTGAAATTCACAAAATTCATTTAAAAAAGTCCTACGAATGTAACTTTTTTATTGTTCCCAGAAACAAGGTGAAACATAAATAATTCATCATTGAAAAGTTGCTACCGTAAACAAAATAAAGTTGGAGAATTCCAATTCATCAACCCGTAATCGTGGTACCTGCCTAACTGCGTAGGGGTGGCAAAGGCGCTTCCTTCTCAACAAGGGCGCTCCGCTGATAGCGATTTCAAACACTAAGCGTTACAATAAAACCACCGATCAATTATGGGAACAAATCCAAGGTGGTAATATGTGCTCCAATGAATCACGTTAACAGTTCTAAATATACGTTTTTCTTCTATTATTACTTAATGTGATCAATGTAATCGGAGAGCTAAGAATACAATAGTTCGAATTTTGCGCTAGTCAATGATTTCACCACCCTTGTGATTAGTATCAAAATATAACTAGCCGGAAATAAGCTAGGAAATAATAGCTAGATGCCGTCAACGTCCAACGCTATTAACGAAAATTTGCGCCAACAGTTGGAAATCAATAGCTACACACGAATATTATTCAACGTAACGCAGTCTCGACACTCACTAAGAATGTACATATTGTTTTAGCTTTAGTGCCAAATAAACAAAAAGGTATAAGAGTGTATACTTCGTGAACGATATTATGCGTTATTTGGAATTTCCTCCCAACTTATTTATTTATAAATTATCGGACTCAAGTCCAATTACAAAAATACATTTGAAACACAAAATAGAAAAACGAGTAACAGAGAAGGAATAGCAAATACATTAAAATAAATGAAGCGATGACAAGAATAAGGCAAAATAACATAAGAGAGAACATTCAAGCCATGGTCTAGTCAAAGTTTCGTAAAAAGAGTCGTAAAGAACGACAAAAATCATTTAGACTGCTACCAAAAATGTCAAGACCATGGCTTGAGTTAACAAGTCTTGACATTCTGGACATTGGAGAATTATACCCATAATTAGTATTGTGATGATTGAGGAACAATTGATACAATACTTGATGTCTTTGCGGATTTTTATATCCTAAACGGCCATTACGTAGCGCCTAGCGTCAAACGAATCAAGTAATATATAGATGTTTAAAAAAATAACACCCCCAACGGCACCACCGATTTAACTGTTTCAACTATCCCAACAAGGAATTATTAATGGTAAAATCAATATCGTAGCGTAAACGTCGGCGTTATGTCAAACTGTTATCTTCGACGGTTTACAATTGCCAACAATAACGGTGGTGGGATTGTTTATAATTTTTGTCAATGCCCAATACTACTTATGATATAGCGGTAAGCTCATTGGCTCTAGAAAAATGATTAAAATACGATTTACTTGGTTTTTATATCGCGCGCTTGAGGTGATTTTCCCACAAAAACGGCGTTATAAAAGTAAACCATTTATTATCATTGTAAAATTTTCGGTACTTATTTCTTTCATCAGTATTTTTTTGTTATTCTGGGGAGTTGTTTCGTGTGGGCAAAATGAGAATATCATTTTTTGTTCGATAGACTAGAGCATATGCCCACGTACAATGTACCTACAGATTGAAGCATTTTATTTAAAACTTTCAAAAAACATGGAATATAGTCTTATGGAAGATATTAATTATAAATAGAACACATACATTTTGTTTGAACCACTTTTTTTATTTAATATTTTGTCTACCGGTTTCGGAAGTACCCTTCCATCATCAGGACAATATTAAATTAATCTTTAGATAATAACTTCATCTCTTCTGGAAGAAACATATGTGGAGATAAATTCTGCACACGATCAAAAAATGTATGTTTTGAAGTATCTGGAGAATGTACGAGTATATATAATATATATAATACAAAATATTAAATAAAAAAGTGGTTAAAAACAAAATGTATGTGTTCTATTTATAAATATGGCAAGTCACAAAGTTAATGCTTTTTACGAATATATAGATGTTAATTATGTTTACATAACCTTCATCGAAATACAGATGTAAAAATGAGTAAAATCAAAACCTGATTGAGGTAGGTACCCATTTCAAATCCCGTAAATCGAGATAATCAAATCATTTTTGTTATTAATCACTATTTTTGGTGTAATTTGCAACTCACGTTAATTATCTATCAGCACAAAGTCTGAACTGCAACGATGTGCGGTTTCTGGCAGCCCTAGGACGAAAGGGACAAAGTGAAGCACAGCAAACTTCAATTGCGCGGCTCAGGATAAAACGCGGTGACGGATAAGTCTTGGCCAGGAATTCAGCCTGAAATATGACGGCCGTTAGTGTGAAATGGCCTCATAAAATAATGTATTATTTTATTATGTCCGGAATGTGGAAATGACCCGAGTGCCCAGAATTGTACAACTTTCATAATTTTACTCCGAAATTAATTTCGTCCGCAATTGGCGCTGCGCACTGGAGGGAATTCGTTTGTACCACTGGACAGATAATATCTAGAAGTGTGATCTAAGCCGACTTGAAAGAAAATTAATATCGCCAATTGAAAGTAGTTATGCGGAAAGCGTCCAACCCCAAATAGATGTGAAAAGGCGTTTGAAAATATGACAATAAAAAGCATGAATATGCGTAATTAGCATTTTAAAAGTGAATAACATTGTTTTTTTTTTCTTTATGAGACTAACTAACTGACTAACTAACCATCACGCCGTTTCCCCGCAGGGGTAGGCAGAGAGGGCGGACCGCCATATAACTCTATCTTGGCACACACTCCTTGCTTCATTTACATTAATACGCCGTCTCATAGATACTCTTCTGTTATTCTGACTCTTCATACGACCCGATTCAAGTATTTAATTTACTTGATCGTGCCATGTCTTTCTCGGGCGTCCTCGAGTTCTTCTTCCATTCACTTTCGCATCATATATTCTTTTCACACTCCTTTCTTAGTTAATTCGCTCTACACGCCCAAACCATCTAAGCGTCCCTTTCTTGATCCTATTCATTACGCTCACATCAGCCTTGCATTCTTTCCGGATATCCACATTTTTAATACGATCATACATGGTTTTACCGCACATACGTCTCAAAGATCTCATTTCCACAGCATTCAGTCTACTTTCATCCTTCCTCTCCCAGTTCTATGCCTCACTGCCATACATCAGGGTTGGTATAAGTACTCCATTATGGACTGCTAGCTTCGCTTCTTTGGACAATTTCTTATTTGCGCCAACAGCGTTTAGTCCTCCATTAATGGAGTTTCCTGCAGTCACCCGGTATGAAGAGTCAGAATAACAGAAGAGTATCTATGAGACGGCGTATTAATGTAAATGAAGCAAGGAGTGTGTGCCAAGATAGAGTTATATGGCGGTCCGCCCTCTCTGCCTACCCCTGCGGAGAAACAGCGTGATGGTTAGTTAGTTAGTTAGTTAACAAAAAAAAACCATTTTACCTGAGGTGAGGAAAAATTGTGCTTACTTCGGGCACAAAGACACTTCTATCGGTCTATTCGGTGATTTTATAATTTTCTGAACTCAGCGAAATGGCGGAGCTGAGCAATCGACACTTATCGTCATCACACGTGGCCCGTGGCGGGGAGATGAGCCAATGAAAATGGGATTAGGCAAAAAGCGACAGAATTGTTCGCTGAAAACTGTCAGCACTTGAGTTTGCGGCGTTTGCTTAATACGCAACCTTTAATTGTGGTTTAAAGAAATTTTCATTAACACACCTTCACGGCATGGAAAACTTAAGAAAAATCACTTGTTTAAGCTTCCACCTTAATTGTAATTTTGATTAATAAAATTATACAATAATCCAAAAAAAACACAGAAAATAAAAAGGTTAGGTTGTGACCGAGATTTGTACTCAGAACCTCAATTCTATTCAAAAGGGGCGCATCTTCTAACTCTGCCATAAGTTTGATTTTTAATAATCACATACTTCCTTAAACTATTAACTGTCTCTTTTCTCTGTTTCTTTGTTACATTTTAAATGTTATTCTTTTATTTCTCAGTGTTTTCTTATTTTATTTTTTCTTTAGTCGCCTTCATAGTTGACGTTTTGCCTCTTTCATTTCATATTATCTGTCTCTTTCTCTCTGTTCCTTGATTATGATTTTAATTTTTTTTCCTTTTGTTTTTTCACTGTTCTCTTATTTTATTGTATACTATGTTCTGCTGTGGACATGAGATCTTTGAGACGTATGTGCGGTAAAACCATGTATGATCGTATTAAAAATGTGGATATCCGGAAAGAATGCAAGGCTGACGTGAGCGTAATGAATAGGATCAAGAAAGGGACGCTTAGGTGGTTTTGGCATGTAGAGCGAACGAACGAAGAAAGGAGTGTGAAAAGAATTTCGTTTCTGACACAATTCGTTTTCTAAGTTTTTAACTTTCCCTAACTTCTCTCTTGAGAAGGGTTCCAAACGCATACTTTTATGTTATGATATGAAGTGAACACTTTGCGGTGAAAAAATATAATTTGAATATAAAACAATTAGCACTCGCTATTAATGCCTCCATGCATATGCGCAGATCTAAACATGAATTAAAAGGTTCGTTTTAAAGGTAACTCAAAAGGTACCAGTTGAGATTATTCAAATTATGATTAATTACTTGAGAAAATTTTCCCCAGATAACATAGCTTTGGGAATTTTGTATACAGAGGATATTTTTATGAAGGGAAAAAAAAAGCTTTATAGTTGTCAGCTTTTTATGAGAAAATTAAAATAAAAATTTCTACACATAATAAAAATAATTATTAACATACATGCTGTCACGGAGCAGAGTTTTTATAAGTTCATTTCAAACATACTATAATATTAGTTTACTTTCTCTGAATGCAAAATATGTAAACGCACTAACGTAACGTGTGTAAAAACTGAGGCGTTTGGTTTTTCCCGATTATCATAATATTAGCAAGTAAATATTTGAACAATAAAATTTTAAATCATTTATTACATTATTTTTCACGTTTTTACCAAAATAATATTACATTTTACAGTATAAGTCCATGTTATAAATTAATATAAATGTCTGTTACGCAAAAAAAAAAGTCGGTGTGAGTACCTAGTTAAAAATAAACATAGTGATTTATGGTTGCCAACAAAGCTGTCCCCACGTAGATAAATACCTGAGTACTAATTGGCGCAAATACACAGTTGTTTGAATACCTGAAGCCGCCCTCTAACTTTCGAAAATTGTATTATTAAAGCTTTTGATGAATTCCCAGTTAGATAATTACATTTTTGCTTTTAAAATATATTTTATTTTATTTAATTTTATGTATGGGTAAAAAAACATTCGTTTAATTATAACCTTATTAAACAATAATCTAGTTAATAAAAAAATGATATATCCATTATACAGCATCATACGTCATTTATTTTGTATCCAAAATTTAGTATTGTATCAAAATATAACTAGCCGTTGGAAATAACAGCTAGATACTGTCAACGTTCAACGCTATTGACCAAAATTATCGCCAATAGTTGGATATTAATAAATACGAATATTATTAAACGCAACGTAGTTTCGACAGCCACTGAGCATGCACCTATTGTTTTAGCTTTAGCTCAAAACAAACGAAAAGGTGTAATAGTGTATACTTCGTGAACGATATTATGCGTAAATGATATTTCGGTTGCACACCTCCCTACTGGATGTCTTTGTAGATTTTCCTATCCGAAACGGCCGATAGCGCCTAGCGTCAAGCGAATCTACCGATGGCAAGTAATGTATTGTTATAAAATAACACCCCCAACGGCACAAACGATTCAACTGTTTCAACTCTTCCAACAGGGATTATTATTGTTAAAATCAATATGGTCACGTCAACGTCGGCGTTATTTTTAACGGTTATATTCAACAATTCACAATAGCCAACAATAACGGCAATGTTGTTATTTCGAATTATCGTCAACGCCCAGTATTAATCCAAATATACTCGTATATATTTTTTCATTTATAAGAATAAATAAAAGTTTTAATATTTATGAAATTTGTCGATATAATCAATATTTTAAAATAAATTTAAATAAATTAATTCACTTTAAAGTATTTCGTTTCCCCACTCCATGAAATCATAACATGAAATTTCGTGTAGTATATTTCTAATGAGTATTCGATTTAATTCAATTTAATGTTAGTATTTATTGTTAATATTCAATATTCCGATACATTAACCTTTTTGATAGTGCACAGTAATAACATAAGTAAGATCGTAATTATTTAGCCCCGAATCGATACCTACAACTTTCGTTTTTACTTCGGAGATTAATTTTACCCACAATTGGCATGAGGTAGAAATGATTTATGTCACTTCCCAAACTTCGTAATGAGGTATCGGAAATACAAAAACGGAACACGTATAACGACTCACTGAAATTAATTGTATTTATTCGCTTCTCGTAGGCATAAATTTGTACATTTTACTGGAATCAATATTTTAAGTACAAACTCACACACTGCACAAAAAATATATATTATTTTCAAACATAATACATAGTAGTGTTATACAAGTGTTATATCAATATGTATATTTTTAAATCTAAACATTTCATTATAAATTATAAATTACCATAAAAAGCAATGCTTGTGTGTATGAGGGGTGTTATTATTTAGTTACTAATAATTTGCTGTAATGATTTTTCAAAGATATTTATTTTAAGTTTTTAATTGTTTTTGAATTTCTTAAGATCATCAATAATTAATCTTATTTTTTCGGTAAACTATTTAAAGAATTTTATAGATATTTATAACTTTGCTGGCCTATTGTTTTTTACATTAGCTGCATTTTTGTCTAAGATTTTTTTGTATTATTGAATGGTTAGGTTTTATTTAAAATGTCTTAGAAGTGAAGTTACTACTTTCCGAGTTACTTAATTCATTTAATAATTTGACTTCCGTTCAATCCCATTTAGTCCAGTTTTTTTTTAATTTTTCTATTAAATTTACGTCAAAAGCTTTTTTAAGGTATAATATAACTTTTTGTTTCCAATAATTATTTTTTTACATTACCTACCTCACTAGACAGTGAGTACAAGTAGAATAATTTTTAAAAATTGATGATATTTGTTACACAATGTTCTAGTTTGTCATTGTGAAGAATTTCAAGTGCTATTTTAGGAGGTTTTCAATTTCCTTGCGGTCCTTACTCATTGGCCATTTAGTAATGTTTTGATTAAAGGAATACATATTGGTGATGGCTGCACTCTGTGGTGGAAGTTTGTTGTAAGTGTGAGGTAAGGCGCGATGTACAAAATACATATATTAGAGTTCCAACTGCTTTAAACTGTCTGGAGCCAGTGGGATTACGGCATTCCTAATTGGGGTATCTTGTAAGGCTGAAGATATTAGACAGGAGAAGGAGAGGGGAATAGAAAGTTTGGGAAGTATCTGGCTAATTAGATCTAGTCACGAAACACGGCTGAAGCCACTTCTAGCAATGTTTCGATTCTGAATGATGGTTTTTCACCAGGGCAATACTACAGTATCTACCACTCTGGTATAGTGCCGTTTTTTTAAAATTACCTCAGAGGCGTTGTGCGCCAAATGACCGTGATTACTGTAATAACCAAAGTAATTTAAAAAATACTGTTCCTTTAGGATGACTACATTATTTGGACAGATATCAATTTTTAAAAATACGGGCGCTTACCTTCTATTAATTTGTAATACGTTCGTGGTTTGGTTAATGTTTTGTTTGTAGTTGAAATAGGTTTTATTAGAATAACTGTTTAATTTAGTAAAAATAAAAACTTGTGCATGTTTTTTTAATTCAAATTGTTGGACGATCAATTCAATAATCAACAAATAAAACATTGATACAAAGCTTGTTTCGACATTTTGCGAGATTTTTCCAATATTATTAATTTTAATGAGACAACATTGTTGTTCATAAAAAAATCACCCGCTATGTTTCAGAAAAGAGTTAGGAAACTAAGTAATAAAATTATGCTAAACTTTTTTGATATAATAAGGAATAGACAATATACACTTTTGCTAATGAACTAAAGTAATTAAGGAATCCAATTCAATTTCACCTCCCAGAGCAGAAACGGTAAATAAGACACAAGCCCCTTCTACGAAACACAGGTTAAAAAGTACGAATGCTTTTGTACAAATAAATACGTACATTTATTGCAGGGAGCTTTCTCAGGGGAGCTGATATTTTGTTTTCTGTGGCAATAAATCACATCCCAGACGTTAATATCTTTTCGAAAAAAAGAACATTTATTATCAGAGGTAAGAACGTAGTACCTACCTACAGCAGTTTGATTCAGAGTTACTTTGATATCATTATTAAATGTATTCGGCTTTTTATTTGTGCTTTACTGGCTTATTCCAAAGAGACAAGTCCTTAAAAATATTGTTTTAACGTGGGCGTACAGATCGATATACTTAACTTTGGAGTATTTTGTCTCACCATAGATGAATATTGCTAGTAAATACACAAATCCCCGCACTGATTTTTTGGACCGATCGTTCAGTTCAATTTAAATTATTATTATAGAGAGCAAATTAAAAATGCTTGTATTTATTCATTTCCTATGGCTATTATAAATATGGGCATAGACTGACAAAAAGATGTATACAAAATATTTCTATTATAATATGAAATAAAATATTCAATGGGATTGTATCGTGTTGATGTTTTTGGAAACAACAAAAAACTTACATTTAAATGTCCAGTTGAATGTCCATTTAAACCACTTTGGCTAAAACCAAACGTTGAAAGCTGTGTAGTGATTCAAATTCACAATAATAATTTTCAAACCAAACTGAATTTTTTTTGCTTTCAATTCAATTTGAAAAATGTTGTTTTTTTTTAATTTTGAGTATTTTAAATTTTCTTTAACGAAAATGTTTTTATTTAATAAAAAATGATTTTAATATTATAATGAGCCTTTAAAGTCCTTCAAAGAAGCGAGACTAACAGTCCACAATGGGGTTCTGATACCAACTTAATGGTTCACTAATGTTTGCTAGTGAGGCATCGAAATAGCAGAGGAAGGATGAAAGTAGACTGAATGCTGTTGAAATAAGATCCTTGATGCGTATGTTTAGTAAAACTGTGTGTGACCGTGTTACGATGTAAGTGTGATGAATAAGATGAATAATGGGACGCTCAGATGATTTGAACACGTAGAGCGGATGAACGGAGAAAAGAGAGTATATGACGTGAAGGTAGAAGATTTCGAGATCTTTGAAAAATACATGGTATATCCAAAGGAATCAAATACTTGAGTCGGGTCATGCCAAAAGTCAAAATAATAGAAGAGTATGTAAAAGACGATGTAGGACTGTGAATAAAGTTGGCAGTGTGTTCCAAGACAGAGTTGTATGGTGGTCCATCCACACTGCCTACCCCTGCGAAGAAACGGTGTGATGGTTAGTTAGTTCGTTTAGTCTGCCGGATATATATGTGTACATTTTCAATGTCATCAGTTTGTTTATTTAAAAAAATAGAAAATAATATTTTGAATAATGTTAAGTGATATTATGAGTGCTTTATTAAGTCACTTGCGCCTATCATCGAGAATGAGATTGATGGAAGAAAAAATCTCTGCATGAGATTTTGAAACAAGCTTTAACCATTTTTAATTATTAATACCGCAAAATAGAATATTTCCTTTCTTTTCCTTTTTGTTTAGTTGAGTGCTTCTTTTTTGGGAGTACTAAATATTTTAAATCTATTCTGTCGCTTCTTTTGTTTAAAAAAATACCTGCCTCAATTATCATACCCAAGTGAATATTGTTAACTAGCACAATTTCCCTTCAAAACCCCATAAAAAATGTAACGAATCACGCCATCAAACATCAAGTTACCAGTTGTCATCAAACACCTTTCCTTAGCGACATAAAAAGGTAGCTTTCAGCAAACTGGTCGATTAATAATTCACTTGAAAGTTTCGTGACAACACGAACTTTCATTCGTGCTTTGTCTAATGTAACAAGAACTCTGCTAATAAATATTTTACATATTCGCCTTTGTTATTTTTCATGTCGGTTGGCGTGTACATACTTAAAATTCAACCGGTTTTGAAATTGTTATTTTTTTAAGCTAATACCGCACAAGATTTTGAAACTGCTCCCAACCGTCTGGAACCAATGGGATTATGACATCCCCAATTAGGGTATTTTGTGAATCGGAAAGTAGTTTGTAAGGGAAGTAGAAAGGGAAGAGGAAAGTTGGAAAGTACCTGACTATTTATGTGGTCATCAAACACGGTTTAACCCATTTCAAGCAACGTTTCAATTCTGAATGGTTGTCTTTCGCCAGGGCGATACTCACAGTATATACCACTCTGGAACGAACTTATATTTTATACGTTACATAACGAATTTCAATTATGAAAAAAATTATCATACGTAACAATTACAACAAAAAATAGTTTTTTTTATGGGAATATCAAATAAAGTGCCAGTGGGACTTTGGACACTTGCAAATAGGAAACAGAGTACAAAGAAGGAAATGCAGGAGATAAAGGAGAATGATAAAGGTGAGGGTTGTGAAGTACGTTTTTTGATTTAGTAAATAAACCTTTTTTTGTGTTTAATGTTATTTCAATAATTATAATCATATCATTTCATATGGTTTATTATTATTTTTATTATTTTAATATAATATTTGTTTTTATAGTGAAGACCGCACAAGGCGTCTTTAACTGCTCCCAACCGTATAGAGCCAGTGAGACTATGAAATCCCTAATTGTAATATGTTGTGAGGTTGATGGTAGTGGAGAGGGTAATGAGATGGGAAATAGGAAGGTTGGGAAGTACCTAGAAGTAACGTACCGAAAATATACTATATATTATTTTATTTGAACTGAATGTGTTATGACACATATTAATTGGATAAAATGTATTTGTGCACGCTGGGTTTGAACAAGCCACCTCTGAATTCGTAGTCGTGCATCTAACCGCTCGACCACGTAGGCCGATTGAACTTTAAGCCTGTGACATACAGATGCAACTAAAGGCTTTCAAAACCATCAATTTCTAATCATCCCAACAGAAAGATAACATTTTGATCGACCTGGTTTTTTATTGAGAAGGTGATGACGGTAGCAATAAAGCCCTGCAGTGAAAACGAGCTTTCATCCACGCAAAGTTCATACAGATTTGCCTGTATATACAAATCGGTTTACGAGTGAAAGTAAACCATTTATATAATATGCGTGATATCCACAAAATATCCACGATGATGATATAACCTACGACTTAGTCGTTTTATTGATTTATTACCTCAAACACTCTGGGGAAATTAGGTAATTGTTTGTTAAATCAACAACAATAATATTATAACGTACGATGGAAGGGTATTGATTTTATAAGCATTCGTGTTGATAATGTAATCGTTTTACGACCCTTTCTCGAGCTGATTGTTATATCAAGCCTTGAAACCGGATATTTATTTTTAAAACCACATCGGTGCCGGAAAGGCAAAAAGGCCTAAGCGACACTTTGATCAAAAATGAGTTAAGTATAATATGCATTTTTGATCAGTTTTTTTTTTCTGCAATGCTCTGACTCTTGTTTGATTCTGAAGATTTTTGTGGCCGTTTAGCCATTTAAAATATATTTACCATTTGAGAGAAGGCTTGACTCAATCGACAAAAGTTCGGGACCTTTTTAGCTTTTTGTCGCTTCAGGTGACTCAGTGAGAGTATTGAGTTTCCTGAGTAAACTTTTTTTACAAAATCTGACAAGGTACTGGAGACTTGTGCGAGTCAAGTTACACCCCGTCATTGTTCACGGGTTATAAAAAAATTGAGAATGTCGAATTCACCAAACACAAAATATTGTTAGAAAAAAAAACCCATTTAAAAATTTACTTTTTTCCTAGAGAGAAGCATAATTAGATGTAGATATAAGTAGGGGAGAGGATATAAGAGCTTACTTGGAACATAAATGTCGAAAACAGTGGTCGAGCGGTTGAGATCCTAAATCCTAAAGGCGCGGTAGCGAGTTTGAATCCCAGCAGGCACAAATTAGTTTAATTTATTAATAAATTCCTACTTGCAAGTAAAAACCCGCTACAAAGGTTTTTACTGTTAGGTCCCGCATGCGGTTTTTGTTGGGCTTTGTCCAATCGTAGTAGCGGCTCGTGACTTTTTAGTGTACTAGAGTTTAAGATTTAAAAAACGTTATTACTGATCTTGTAGCCGAAAGCAATAATTATTTTTTCAAATTTTATTTTTTTTAAATGAAGATTTTTTTCAAATCTGTGCAGTGCACCACCAAAACTGAAAAATCTTGAAAATATTCATAAAAAAGAAAATTTTGAATAAAAATTTGAATCATTTTCGACTCCAACAATACTAAAAATATCGTTTTTTCAATATTAGCACTCTAGCACACTAAAAAATCACAAGCTGCCACTGTGTTTAATGTAGGAGGGGTATTTGATAGTAGGTTTTTGTCCTTTTGTACACACAAAAAAACTTACGTAGCACTAGAAAGGTGTGAAAAAATGTATTGACAAAGAAGATCTATCAAAAACTTATTTTTCGCATACGTAATACACACAGTAAAAATCCGCAGCGCCTCTGAAATCTTACTTCGATAAACGAACTTCTATTTACTTACAAAATTAATTTATTTTTTCTAAGTGTTTTGTTTTCTTGTAGCTAAATCCTTTAAAAAAAGTTAAGTTTACCGGAATCGTTTCAGATGAAAACAAACTTGTAGAGAAATTCAAATAAACGATTGAGTGAAGAAACATTCAATCGTAATAATCATTATAATTTAAATTTCACGCCATTGAAGGTTTTATTCAGTCCCTCAATTTTCACACAAAAAAATTTTCGCTGTCGCCGAAATTATTAGTTTGATTCAAATTCAGCTCTCCCTTTTACTCCATTTTACTTATTTTGAATTTGTATTTACAAAAGGTTTTTCGGTCCTCTGCGGCACCGCAAATACGGCGCATACGTCAGACGGAGCTTTGCGCACACACCTCCGGTGGCTTTGCGGCTAGAACCTTTCGATCGCTTTTTTTAGGCATAATAACTTTTCACAGTCCGCGTGACATACGAGTATGTATATAAATAATAAAATATATTTATCTAAAATTATCGATAACTTTGTACTTAAGTAGAGTTTTTAAGCTTTTTACTACAGTTTTGAGTTATTTCATCCATCTCATGTTTTCAAACGGTTACGCGAAAATCCGACGTCGACACTGTGCGTTCATCGTGCAGAAGCGTGATCAGAATTGAATTGTTGACTTTTTGCACACGGGCAAAAATTGTTTTATCTTATTTTCCCATATACCGTATCAGGCGAGTGTGTACTATCATGTATTCGACAAACGTTAGCGTAATAACATCATAGATAATAAAAAAAAAACGTAAACCATATTTGTGGCATGCTCCAAAGTGGTAGCTACTCTCAATATCGCCCTAGTGAAAAACCATTTTTCAGAATCGAAATTTTACTTGAAATGGTACTAGCCGCGTTAAGTGTCCAGATCTACGGAGCAAGGTAAACCACACCATCTTATTGCACATCTTCTCCCCCTCCCCACTATTTTTAGACTCACAACACACCCCAATTGGGGATGCTATAGTCCCACTTGCTCACAAACAGACGGGAGCTGTTGGAACTTTAGTGCGGTATCCAGTATTAAAAAAAAAAAGAATGCTAAGTACGGAGCTATAAATTAAATAGATTTTTGTTTATGATTTGAAATTGTAATTTTTAGTTCCTAATTTTAAGAAAAAATGCAGTTTTTTGCCAATAAAACAATATCAAAGTGAATGAACATGGTCGAGAAACATTTATTTTTAAAGTAATATTCTTTGATTCGAACATTACATTTGTTGGAAATTCGCCAATTCAGATCTCAACATTTTATTTTATTTATGTACTTTCCCGACTAGTTTATATTTGTAAGTTAATTTGTTAGAATACATTGAACCTTCGAAATAGTAAGGACACAGATACGTGTATATTTTTAAAGATTCTTAGTAATTTGAGATATAAAATTATTTACAAACAAAAAATTGTTATTTTTTAATGATTTCATTACAGGTTGTTAAAATGAAATCTCAAAAAAATAATACAAAATATGCTTACCGAAAAATTTTGTTTTATTCTCGTAAGTTAAAAGAAAACATTTAAATGTTTTAGTATAAAGCATAAACCAAGAGATACAAGTATGTTACGTAAAAACCTCATTCCTCTCAAAGGATGTTGAAAGTAGCTTTGTATCTCACATGTCAATATTATCTTTGAGTTTTTTTCAATAACGTTTGACTTTCCATGTGTGATTGTACTCGTCGACTAATCCATACTTACATTGAGTTGTTTGATTTTATCAGACATCTGAGTTAATGCCGTAAGTTGGTTGTATAATATTTCGATTTGTATTGCTTTATGATTTAGCCCTCGAAGAAAAATGATATAAAGCCGGCAACATTCGTTGCCATGTTCAGAAACTACCTTTCGATTACAAGATGGTACCCGACGTTTTTTTATCATTTACCGAGGTAAGTACACATTTTCATTTGTAAAAGATTGGAAAATAAGTTATTGTATTTAAAAATATAAATAAACTTAAATAAACATATTTTCATAATACGCACTAATACATTAAAATAATGTTTCATGTGTAAGATATTTGACATTCTTTCAGATCATCCAATCTCAGTCTAAAAATCGGCCAATTGTTATTTTTATAATTTATTTTCCTTTTAATTTTTTATTTGTTATTAACTTTTTATTTCTAACATTACCTACCTCACTAGGTCATTAGGACCTGTTCTGAGGTGAGTGACAGTCAGTACAAGAAGAATAATATAAAGAAAATGATGGTATTTGTTACACAATGTTAGATGATACAACAGATACTGACCGTAAAACTCTCTTGATACCATATAAGATACATTGACGGTAGATAAAGTTGCAAGGCACTAAATCCTGTATATTATAATTAATCCTATATCCATTTCATATTATCTGTCTCTTTCTCCTTGTTCCTTTGATATATTTTAAATGTTTTCTATTGTTTTCTCACTGTTCTCTTATTTTATTTTATTTTGTGTTCTCCCTCTGTATGTATGTATAACCGCACAATTTACATTTTTTGTTTAGTTTAATTTTGTACCCTGATGATTAATTATCATAATCTTTTGAATTAAATATATGTCACAGTTCTCTTACTTTTCCATAAAGTATTTTGATGGTTACGTTGTTATAAAAAAAAAATGATTGAATTAGTCGTCAAAATATATATTTTGTAGGTATTGTATTTGTGTTTGGTATTATGTATCTCTACAGAGATTTTTGAAGTAATATTTTGCAAAAATGGCGCCATATAAATATTTAAAAAATAATAGTGAATACTTCACAAAAGTCCTAACTTCTCCAAACCAACTGAAAAAAGTGAGACTATGGCATCGCTAATTGGGGTATATTGTGAAGTTGAAGGTTGTGAAGAAGAAAAAGAGAAAGTGGAAGAAGAAGGTAGGGAAGTATCTAAGTTTGGTCACCAAAAACGGCTAAAGCCTGGCAAGGCTTCGACTCTGAATGGTGGTATTTCACCAGAGCGATACTTAGAGTATCTACCACTCACGTCAACCACTATTTAAATAATTTACCACCTTGTATACGGGAGGGTTAAAAAAGAATAGGACGCAGTAAAGCAGAAAGCGTTCAATCCACAATTTGTCAAAATCGAGTTTACATGTTTTCCTATGGATATATACAAAATTTGTGTCTGCTGGAAAGAGCCAAGCTCCAAATGCAATAGATTTTTGGTGACTATTTTTTTTACCAACTGCAGATATTTGATTAAATTGATGTTTAAAAACATTATAAAATGTAGGATAACATTTTGAAGAAACAAATTGATAGATTATAATTACCTATTTATATTAATACTCATAGAGAAAATAACACTGAAATTCACTATAAATGCCGATTACGCATATTAATGCTTTTTTAGTGTCATATTTTTAAACGTCCTTTTTTTAGTTTCTAGCATAACTACGTCCACTTATAAATCATGTAAAATGTTTCGTTATTTGAGCTGAAAGTTTAATAGCAAACAAAACATAAAAAAGATATCTATCAGTACATCTGTGTGTATTAAAGCTGAATATAAATTTAAAAGACCCCCTTGCGATACCTGAATATCTAGAAAGAACGAAAGAGAAAAGATCGCTAGATAAAAAAACAACAATGCCAGAACTTAATGTCCTAATTGAAAATACGGAGTGACTCCAAACGGTATTCAAATGTTAAAGATTATACGAAATAATCCCGATGTCACGGAAAAGCTGGGCTCTGTTTTGAATCTATTCAGGCCTAAATGAAGTTTGATATCGGGAGATATTGCAGGGATCTTGGAGGCATACGCAAGCACGGTCGTTCCAGAAGTTGGAGTGAGCGCCAAACAAAGAGCCTTCGCCCGGGGGAGTTCTCGTCAATAAATCCAGAATGAAGCATTCGCAATTTGTTGAAATAGGTATTCACTGTTTTGTTTGAATACCAATTTTGTTATCGGCTAGCGGAGGCTTTTTATATCGGCGGACGGGCTGATTTATATTTCAGACCGTTTTAGACAGCGTTGCCATTGCAAATCGCACACTCTTCGGGAGCAAATAATACGGGTAAATGTACGCAGTACGCACCCAACCAAAACGACGTTTCACTCATCTCTGGAATTTTAAGCGTTTTTGATTTTGATAATGCGGCCTCCGTGGTCGAGTGGTCAAGACGATTGACTGCGAATCTATGCGAAGTTATGAGTTTAAGCCCTGGCGTGCGCAAATAAAGTTGATTTAACTAATATGTTTTTGTAGAAAATAATCACTTTCTGATTTGACATACTCGAAGAAAACGAAATAATAACTTTGTTTAAGACCACAGGTTTCATTATAATTTCTATGACCGAATGGTTTCGCTTAGCCTTAGCATAATGGTTTCAATGTTGTACCCTGATGATACTTAGGCTAAGCGTAATTATTTAATTTTAATTTAATTAATGTGTTATTTCATATTTGATTCATAGATAATAATATATAGTATATTTGCGGCACGTCCCATTCGAAATCAAAGAGTTGCTTGAAATTGCTTCAGTCGTATTTGGTGTCCAGATCTTAATTGCCGGGTATTTCCTAACCTTCCTCTTCCCCATCTCCTTTTCCTCCCCACTAACTTCAGCCTCACAAAAAATATCGGGGATGCCATAGTCCTACCGGTTCTAGACGGGTGGGAGCTCTTGTGCGGTACTCACTTTAAAAAAATCTCCGTTTTTATTTTTAAGGTATTTCAATATTTTTTTAATGACACGTTGAGCCAATAAAATAGTAAAAAAACGCATGCAATCTAAATTATGTCAAAAAAGTAATATTTTTTAATGTTTTTTTTACCATGGCATGCTGTCTAAATGCTGTTTGTTTGTGTGTGCTGAAAACGTCCGTATGGTAATGCTAACGCAAAAAAAACATAGAATGCATTTGTGAGAATGACAAATAAACAGAAAAAGAGTTTTCAAAAAAATTGATACAAATCGCCTTCGAGAAAAAAAAAACTACAATGTTTTATTTTTAATTGATAACACTGACTGCTCTGAAAAATACGTGTTTTGACCGTCATGTGCAGTGTGATCACGTTGTTTTCTAAAAACAATATATTTGTTTATGACTCAAAATATATACCTAGATACAGCGCCCTTGAAGTGATTTTTCACAAAAACCGCGCTTTAAAAATTATCCAAACATTATTATTATTAGCTTAACTTACCCCAGTTTTTAATAGAAAATCATTAACAGATCTGCGTTTTTTTCTCAAAGTAGAAATTTGAATAAAATTGCTGATATTTAAAAAAATTAAAAGTATTTTATATCCACCTAATAATTATTTTTTTTATTATTTTCTAAGAAAGCATTGTGCCTTTCGCTTTCTTTGTAGGAAAATTAAAAAGCTACTAATTAGATTGGAGTCAAGTGTCAATTTCATCTGAGTTAAAAAAATAAAAGTTTGTGTCTGACAGTGGCTTAAAAGGGGATATTTCCAGAATTTTATATTTGGCTACATTTCACAACCTCCACATAAAATCATTATTTCAACTTAAATGTAGGAAATCTGCTTGTTCAAAAAAACTCTCGTTTGATAAGCATGGTTTAAGCACAGCTCTTAAATTCAAAGAAAAAAATATACAAACATCTGGTCATATTCAGAGGAATGAGAAACTGAAGATTAGGTATTTAATACAGGAGAAGATCCATGGAAGATGTAGCAGGGAAAAACGTTGTACTTTACAGCTTCGAAATCTACATGACTGATTCGAGCTTAGTTCTGCTAAAATGCTTTAAGTTTTAGCCCGCAGGGAGAAGATTAACTTTTGATAAGAGAAAACACCAGAAAAAGAATAAAACTGACTTAAAGAAGGCTTCCATCCGAACACTATTATTTCGTCACTGACAAATCTCGAAATACCGAAACGAACAGTTCCTTTGATTTTCATTTGAAAGCCGGTAGAAAAGCCAGTCACATTAAAGGACAAGCTTTTTTGTTCGCTATTCGGATGACGGGCAGATTCGGGTTTAATAAAAAGAGCGGAAATCTGACGTACGAGCAGGTAGGCGGGTACACAGCGAAAAATTGAAAAATAATTTACCTGACATTCATTTTCTTTTCAATTCAGCGGGCTTATCTGTGGGGTGGGCGATGTGGGCATTGTACCGTACAGTTGTACATTTGTACCTCTGTACTTTAATACACGGAACCGAACTAGTAGTGGTATGCCTGAGCCTGAGCGCTGGGCCTGAGCGGTGTGAGCGGTGAGTGTTGATATTATACGGGCGGCTGTGGGCAGGGGTGAAATGGTATACTTTGGTTTTTTAAAGGCAAAACCCTTGCTTTCACTTATTTGGTGAAAAGGCTGGGAAGCGAGTATTAGGTATTTCAAAAATAATTTGCTTATAGGTTGTGAATAGGTACATACAATATGTATCCAGAACTGTGGTATGATTAAGAGAATCTTCTCACAAGGGGAGATTTTTCGATTTAAGCACTTTTTTTTTTTATTTCTACAATAACTTCATACTGGAAGCCTTGAGGGAAATAATTTCCCTCAAGGCCTATGTCATCTTTGGGGACGCTATGTGGAGGGCTTTTTTGAGGAAAGGAAGGAGTGAACATGGGTCTTTAAGAGACCCATGTTAAAGAAGGGAGGAAACACAGAGGCCGGCAGATCGTTCCATAGCCGAGCTGTTGAACATAATAACAAGTCGTAAAAGCGACCCGTACTCGTGTATTGAATGTCAACCATGTACAAATGTTGGACTTTGCCTTATTAATGTGGTCAGCACTGAGTATAGATATTATTCGGACGGTTATATGCGGAAATTAAACGATATATTTTTTAAGGTTTTGAGAAGCAAAGCTTTTTTTGGATTTGCCTTTATTGACGCACGTGACATTTATTTCAATTTTGTATGTATTTTATTTTACGTAAAAAGGCTTATATTAAGCAGTGAAAAAAATAAAATTATTTGCTCTAACAAAATAGAGCACAGTTGTGAAATAAGAAAGAATAGTATTTGGTTATATTAAATGAATACTGATTAAAGATATATTATAGTCCCTTTGTATCTAAATTCCATGCAGTTAAATACACCAACCAATTCATGGTATGTATTATAGGCGACATGCAATCAAGGTACAAAACTAGATATTTTTGGTTCATCAACTGTAATTTTTCTTCAAAATTTATATAAAAGAAAGGCAAATTAGCATTCTTTATCAATAAATAGAGTTCTTAACAGCATATAAATTTGCTTGATTTAGAAAATTTACGATAATTGTGATAATTTAAAAGATTTTAGGACGTTTTTTATAATTAAGTCGACAACCCTACCCCAGGCCCTGGCAGGATTGTGAGGTTGGCTGAATAAACCTGTGGGAGAGGGAGGGGGTAAAAGAAGCGCCCTCTTTTGATTATATTTTATGCTGGAATATGGAGTTAGAGCGTATTGGATGAATGCCGGAAAGCGCCTAAATGTTATTCTTCATTTAAGTTTAAAATTTTAAATAAATGGTCGGATTATTTTGTTTGAATTAAATTCTGCACATTTGCGCGAAGTTTTTTGTATGTTAATTTTTTCCATGAAATTACGACAAACGAGTTAGTGCTTTTATCGTGTTATTAAAGTTGTAAAAATACACTGTTGTTGGATTTCAAATAGACATTTTTTTATGTTCTCACCTTTTTGCTTTTCATCCAGTTCCTACCTACTTTGCCATTTTGCTATTCGATTTCTAATTCAACAACATTATGTTAAAAAAAATAATTGACACTCAAGAAAATAGAAGAGTTTGGTGAACAAGGTGTTGCTTGTTGGTTTTGTTGTGGCTCTTAAAATAATTTAAAAATAAATGTTATTTTGTGAATTAAGAAGACTTAGGTCAGTGTAGTGTATTCGTGTTCGTCAAAAATAAAATTGTTTAAGAAAATTTCAAGATCTCCAATCGTTAACTTCATCGGTGAGTGAATTGGCTTCCTTTATTTCCTTTAATCCTTAATCTATCTATAGCTACAATTAGAAACTTCCATTAAGTAGTAGTAGTTTATCGTTTTACAGTCCATTATTTTCAAAATTCATCTGAAGCTGAAAACACATTCGGTGTTTTATCGCGGCTTCGAATGCAACAACTGTAATACTTAAATCTGATCATTTTTTCATGATTCATGAGAGCGTTTATGATTTAAGATAGTTTTAATTTGCATATACTTCTATTATACATTATTTTCTCATTGTTATTTAATGAGGTTAGGTAGTGTGAAGTGCATTTGAGGTGAACTATTACAAAACTGCGCTTTATAAATTCACTTTTATTATTATACGCAAAACCTGGTTAATGAATGAAATGACAAAATAATTTATACTATGTGAGTGGCATAGAAGCAAAGGCAGCAATCTCCAAAAACGGTTCTGTGGCATTGTCAACTTTTGAATGATTATTATAGAGAAATGGAGAATGAAGTGTACAAAAATGTTAGTGAACATTAAACTAGGAACAAATAGAAACAATTATCTCTAAATGTGTCAACATATTCAAAAAAGAAAAGTGCATTAAACGTTAAATCAACTTTACAAGAAATAATTTAAAATGAAGGAGATTGCTGCCTTTGCTTCTAAGCCCTTCAAGTGATGTTTGTACAAAGTTCCATTTATTCTTTGTATCATTATTTACGAGTGTAGTCGCACCACAGAGTGCTTGTTTTGTGCGAAAATATAAAACGAAATCCGTTTGTAGTTAATAAATATGTACTTTCTCGAACATAACGTGTCTAACGAACATCTTAATCTGAACATGTTGTTGTTAATCCCTTCCGAATTTTCCCATTTCCCGAATCTAAAACCTCCCGAGATACATGCGCGCCTGGTAGCTAACTAATCTCGTCAGAATGGCGTGGGCTATTGATATTTCCTCCCGGTCTGTAAGGCCTGCAGAGAAAAGCGTCAAATCCTCGGGATAAATAATAACTGGAACAAGACGTCGCGTGAGACAAGATTGATTAACTGATAAACACACAAAGAGTACTCGAGCACATTCGGTTTAAGTATATTATACCCATACGTGACGCCATCTTTGATGCCTGCTACACGACTTAATTTAAGTTTCATGGTGAATCCTTTCCAACGTAAATTTAAGGCTCGTACTCAGTAGCGGCTGGAAGACTTTCTCTACCCACTGTACTGTAATAAGACTTGGCTAACTTATAATGACGTGCCTGAGTGGTCGAGTGGTAAGACGCTCGACTGCAAGTTCAGAGGTCGCGGGTTTGTTTTCTCGGATTTAAATAATATGTGTGATAATTCATTTAATTTATATGATACGGGTAGGTACGTTCCAGAGTGGTAATTACTCGTGTCGCCCTGGTGAAAGACCACCATTCAGAATCGAAACGTTGCATAAATTGCTTTAGCCGTGTTTGGTGACCAGATCTGAACAGTCAGGTTTTTCTTAACCTTCCTCTCACCCATCTCTTTCCCCTTCCCACTACTTTCAACCTCACAGCATACTCCAATTGGGGATGCCGTAGTCTCACTGGCTCTAGACGGTTGGGAGCCGTTGGGACTTTTGTGCGGTATTCACAATAAAAAAAATTAAAAAATTTATGTATAGCTTCATTTTTGTGAAATATCACCGCAAGAGCTTTTACAGCCCAGAGAAGTGAGTACACAACATCTGATATATAGGTAGTTTTGAGTGGTGGAAGTGAATGGTCGAGGGACCGTTTTCCGTAGTTTATTCACGTCCCTCTAATTTCACCAACAAAAAAACTCTTAGACAAGTCACGCACCTAATTAAATGTTCAAACACAAAATTGATTAATATCTTTACCAGTCTTTATAGAATAATCAAAATATCTTGTAAAATTAACATCAAACAAACACCAGCTTATCGACATACGACCAATGCGATGCCTGCGTGAAAATGAACTAACAGTAACATGAACAAAAACAAACTGTCCAATATATTTCCGAGGAGATTTAAAAATACGCCCTCAACTCCAAAACATAAAATCGTTACAAAAATGTACTTAACGCACTCAGTTATAAACACATGTTTAAAGGGTCACAGCTGACTAACCACACGGTGCGATTTAACTAGTGTGCACTGAAGTAGATACGTAGTTTTTTAGTTCGTTCAACGAACTGTCTCTTTAGTTAGATCCGAGGCATTGCGCGGAGCGGTACCGAAATTTCACATGGTGGAAATCAATATTACTGCAAATGTTTACTATTTATATGTTTCAATAATTTATCCATTTTGATTAAGAAAAAGCTTCGGGGAAAAAACCTCTCCTTTAAAAATGACCTGAAATATCTAGGTTTGTACGCGTCGACCCTATGTGACGGGCCGCCACTGTTCATACTCATTCTCGGAGGTTGCTTGGCAAAGCGATTTTCTCTGTGAAAGCGCCCATCCCTCTGTTCTGTCATTAGTTACACTAATTTCTCAAAGACCGATTGCTAGGTCACGTTATAATGTTAAGGCTTAACAAAGTAATTACACTTTACCCCAGGACACCGTGCAAATCTATATACTCTTATATTTATACACTAGTCAATAAAAGTTTTTAAAAAATGTGTCACAAACATTACAAACTAGTTGTTACTGGTGTAAAATCAAAGTTTCTTAAATCCACGAAATTCAAATAAAGAATAATGCTGCTTAAATACATTACATTTTGGTGGTTTAATAGGCAGGTAGGGATTTAAAAGATTTTTTTTCAGTTGACACCAGTAAAAAAAATGAAAACTTCACACTCGTGGTACGTACTCATATAAAAAAATAGAAAATAGTTCATAGTCTAGACCAGTTTCACCGTGCAAAGTTAGCGAAACTATATAATATTATGTTAACCTCTGATTAGATAAAGTTCTGAGGCGGAAGGAATTTAAATGCATTTTAAAACAAACAAACAAGTTCGGTATGTATTTAAAAAAAAAATAACTCAAATAAGTGTAAAACACGGAAAAACAACAAGTTTTAATAATTATTTTCTTAAAGTAATAATACTTTAATATGACCAACATAGAATTAAAACGAAGTGTTTGTGCGCAAATATTTTTTTAATCATGTAGTTCATAGTTCGTAGTTCTAAGATGGAAGGAACGAATGAAATAAGTTTTCATTCATTTTCTGAAATTTTGCTGATCGTTAGTACGATTCTATTAAAAGGTTTGAAAATAACCTTTTTTTTAAAGAAAAACAAACATTTTCGGGTAACGAATAACCTGACAATGTTTTTTAAGCTTCTACTACCATCTTGATAAACGGAAGATGTTGCTTGTGCAATGATGGAGAACTTAGCTGGCAGAGGAATTAAATCCCGATGCCCAGATGGGAATCCGGCGCGTTTGTCCACTCTAATAAGACACTGCATTCAGAAATAAAAAAATAAAAATATTGCGCTTAACTGGCGTGTGTAGATTTTATTCGTAAATATTAGCGTTATCACTTTTCAAACATTTGAACCTAGAATAAGTTGCAAAATATTGGTGCCCTTGGGAATAAAACATGTTTGCTGTAAAAAATTCTAGAAAGAGCTGTGTTTACACATGAAAAAAAGATATGAACAAAAACTATTAAATGAGTACGGTGCGTGTCCACAAATTATATTATACTAGAATAATAAACAACTAATGAGATAAAACAGCTCTCCGTGTTGTCAACCTTAGTCTCGTGTATTTGTGTTCTAATGATTGTTAAATCTTAATTTAAAAATGAAACTATATATTTTAAAAGGATTTGACTAATATTTGTATTTTTTATTTGATGTCAAAGTGCGCAGTTTGAAATAAAAAGAAAATAGGCCATTTATGTACTTTTTTTGCGAAATCATAACATTGAAGGTACCTATTTGACAGAAGATGTAATTAAGAAAAAAATAAAAAATTTTAAAAATCCATTATGAGTTCGCAGTTTCCTCAAGTAAAAGTTAATTAATTAATTTTGTTTATCTGACGTGATTTTCCAGGTAAATATGCTTGTGTATAATATCTCTTTTCATATAGTAAGTAAATTAATATTAATATGCCCTAGACCAAAAGTAGTAAGCAATTAGATAAACCATAGGAATTAAGATTTTTACAGCGCCCTTGTGGTTATTTTTTTTACAAAAAACGACGCTATACAAATTATTCTAATATTATCGTTATTATTACTCGCGTCAATTTATCTCTGCGGAACTGTACACGAAGCAGTCACGTTGATAACGAAGCATTAAAGTGAAAAGTAAATATAAATAAGATAAAGATTTACTAAGAATATCGAAATTTTCTTTTTTTTAAGGTACCTGCCTTTTATTGTGTTCATTGTTAAACATCCCTGAAATATTCAGTTCTACTGATTTTACTATAAAAAAAACCCCGCTTCCTAACCAAGAACCAAAAGAACATTGAAGGCAGAATGTTATTGAATTACGGTGTAACCTTGAAGTAACAATATATGGAGGGATAGCTAATTTGTTTTACCCAACCCATCCGAAATTGTAATAAATCACTTTTTCCGAGTTTTTACATCGTACACCATGAGAGAGAAAGAGACAACAATTTTCTTGGACCGCTTCTATATACTGTCGCAATGATCTTAAGCTGGCTATATTCGCTGGTTAACGGCAGGACTCCGCCCACATATTTTATTTTGCCACTAAACTTGACACAACTAAACGGTTTTTTAGGTTAGATGCTATATTTTTGTTGATAAAAATACTGTGAAAAAGTGGCTATACGAATACACAAAAACATTATGTCGATATGTGATATGAATGGATATATAAATACCGTAGCCTTAGTCTTAGCCACGCCCATTTGCGCCGAGTCATGTTAAAATCATCAAAAACAAGTCCAAAACTAACTTCACTGCCTTGGCTTGGGCTACCTCTGGTATACTCTAAGGATGTAACACTGTGATATATATGTGTTATTATTATTATAGATAAATAAATCATCTCTTAATACAGTTATCCACCAATATCTAAAGAGATCAACAGTTAAACATAAAAACTAAATTAAACCAAAAATATAAAAATTAACAATTTAAAAAAAATATAAAAAGATTAAACAGGAAGAGTATGTGGGTCATTATGTACTTAGCGGTCGCCCTTGTACGTAGACTAAGAGATAATGACGGAACTGTACAAATGTGCATCTAAATACACCACAAGTAGATGCAGATGCATTAAATAGTTCTATTGTTGAGGAAGTTCTGATTATCAGTGTGCACAACGTCGTATACTGCCTCGCACGAATGTATTTACTTGGGGCAAATAAATTGATGTCCTTCGTTTTATATGGGTTATAAATTCCTCTAGCAATCAACTTCTAAAAGTGTTTACCCAAAAACATCTTCCGGTGGGCTAGCGGGGTGTAGAAATCGATCATTCCGCAAAAACAACGAAAGAAATAAAAATGAGTAAAACAAATACTTGATGAAAATAAAATAATAATTATGTAAAAGACCACAGATTTTATTTGAATTTTTATGACCAATACAAAATGCAGAACATTTACTACAATCCAGTTTATAATTTCCAGTTTATAGAACTTTTTGATAATCTTTATCCTTAGAATCTGCATTTTTTATTGGTAAACCAACCCAAAGCGTCGACGTTAGAAATAAAGAACATCTAAGATGTTAAAATAACTTGTCGAGAATTTGTCAATCATCTAATTGAAAAAGATCATACCTTTAATAATAGCACTGGTGGTCATATTCTCCATAAAAATGGTCATGGCAACATATTAGATAATTTAGAAGCACTAGAATTAAAGAAAGTCATTCAAATTAATAATCATTTTCTTAATAATCAATTATTTTTTTACAGTAGTCTAATATTTTCCGTAAACTCATAAAACAAATCATTATTCTTTTATCACCTTCTCAGTTGCCGTTTCGCTTCTTTCATTTCATATTATCTTTCTCTTTCTTGCTTTTTTATAATTTAAATATAATTCTAATGTTTTCTCACTGTTCTCTTATTTTATTTTATATTATGTTCTCCCTTTGTATGTGTGAGAACATAAAATCTCACAATATGTATTTTTTTAATTTAATTTTATACCCTGATGATGATTAGGCTAAGCGAATCAGTCGGTCATAAAATTAAAAATAAAATCTAAGTTATTATTTCATTTTTATTAAACATGTCAAACCACAAAGTGATTGCTTTTAAGAAAATATAAAATATATACTCCCTCATGTTTAAGTAACGTAAACACATCTTCATTGCTCTTTTTATTTCGAGGATGATGAAGTAGGTAGATTTCAAACGTTTTCAACTCCCGCTACATTCTAACCCCTGTCTAGATTAACAATCGCCTCTGCATCTGCACCACTATCCAAGCCCACTCTGTGTGTTCAAATGATATGTGCGAGTTGGAAAGAAGAGGATCTTCCCATAAAGATAAAGCGGGCGAGATTAATACCGCATCTCTCCCGGCCCGGCTACAGACTCCGGCCCCGGCTCCGGGTGCGGTGAGCGTACTCTTAACGGATCCACCGCCGCTATCCGTTAGAGGGACGCAGCGGATAATTCCGTTATTCGCCGTAATTAAATAAAGACCACACGAGGCTTAAGTAAACGGAAGCCCAGACAGTGGCTCTTCGGTAGACCTTTGTGTGGAAATGAGGGATGCTGTAATGATATTAGAAATCTGACGTGTAAGGACTCGCTAATTGAAAATTGTTTTGTTTTGTAAAAATGCGATAGTACGAACATATGACAATATATTGACAGTTACGTAATACATCAGATGAACCATAAACTGAATACATCCTTAGAATTTATTGCGATTTAAAAGAAAGTCAAGTACGTTTAAGGGCTTATTCAATATATTGCCTTATTTTAAATATGAATTATTTGAAAATTTTATTTACTACATTTTCAAGCAATTTTCCGAAGGTCTTAAAGATATTAACGTCACAACTCTTTGACCTGAAATCATCTATATATTTTACGGATACATTTAAATAATATTCATCAGCACAAAGCAGGATTTAAAAAAAAGATAAAGTGATTACCGCACAAACCGCTCCCAATCATCTAGAGCCAGTGAGACTATGGCATCCCCAATTGGAGTATGTTGTAATGCTGACGAGGTAGTGGGGAGAGAAATGAGATAGGAAAGAGGAAGGTTGGAAAGTATCAGATCTGGTCACCAAACACGGCTAAAGCCATTTAAACAACGCTTAGATTCTGAATGGTGGTCTTTTACCAGGGCGACACGAGTAACTACCACTCTGGAACGTGCCGCAAATATACCATATATTATATTATTTCATATGAATTAAATGTGTTAGAACACATATAATTTTTTTTAAAGTTACTGTCGCATTATTGTCTTCTGGATTCGTAGTCGAGCGTCTTACCACTCGACCACAGAGGCCGTCAATTAAACTTGAAACCTATCGACACATTGACTAATGCAAAAACCACAACGCCATGATCTGAAGTTAAATTAGTTTTATTATTTTTCAATAAAAATAAAAAAAGTTTCAAAATTACATGGTGTCTTTGTTAAAAATATTTAGAAATATTTTAGGTGTTTGTAAATAACTATTTAACACAAAAAAGTTCATTCATTCCAAAACAACATATATATTTATAGAAAGGCACAAATATTACGTGGTTGAAAAATTAACCGACTGAAATCGTTTTAAATGACCAAGAATATCCCTGCAAACCATTTTTTAGAAGTAAATATTCGTTTTCTTGCTTTGACTAATGAAGTTTAAAAAAACCTTGGAATCCATCTAGAAAACACACATTTCTACCTACAACCTGTTTATTTTTCGCGAGTCATACAAACCAATCTAAAAGAAAATTGTAAGAAAGCTTTTAAAACAAAAAAATCTGGTGCGTTTTGCGGAATCGAATTAGGTAGATCTTACGTTCAACTTATCCACATACATTCAAAAGTTTTTGAAATTTGTTAAACTCCTTGAATATAAAATGTCTCGTAAATTTCCGTTGATTTTCACAAAAAAAAAATCCAAAGTTTTGCTTAAGTTTTGTGACATTGTGCCGTTTGCCGTTTAACAGAGAAGTCCAAGTGTTGGTATTTTCAAATCAATCGTTGATATCCAGAAACATTTTTTTTTTTTTTGCAAAATGTATTTGAAACAGATTAATGCCTAAGTGAATTTAAAAAGGACGCAATACTAAAAATGGATGATGTTTGTCATAAATCGTTTGGTTATCCAATGATGGTTTTATTTTCAATACAATTTATTTATAACATAATATGTTATATTTAAATACATCACATAGTTTTAATATAATTGTTAAAATGCCATTTCTTTGCTAGGATAAAGTTGTTCCTTTTTGTAAAATCAATTATATTTTAACCATTTTAAGTAGGCTTAGAAAATAGTTCGTCCTTTTGCTTTTTACAGCTTTTTGACAATTATATAATAATTTGTGTCAATATGAAAAAGAATATATCTTATAAAGTCTCAGTAAATACATAATTTTAAAAGTTGACGGCCATTGTAGAACTATTGTAAATAAAAAAATACCAAAGACGTTAAGTTGAATTTAAGATTCATCAACATTCTGTTGATTATTGGAAATAAAACCGCTTTAATGATATACATTTACAACATGGAGACGGAATATTAGGAGACATGAAATAAAAAAAAAAACTTGTGGTTCGTTAAGAATTTAGTTACTTATTTAATTGTTTCGGTTCGTTTTCGATCGAGAAAGATATCTTTTGTGTATAATATCTACTTTATTTTTCTCATTTTTTTACTCTGTCATGTTTCATATCGACAGTGTTTGGGTCAAAGGCGTTTTTCCAATTTTTTGTGCAAGTAAACTTAGGCCTAGTAAATCAAACCACTCTCACATACCACTTAAAATAACAACTCTCGCTAACCACCGATTCTCGGCCCGTTTCAGCATTTAATAAACTTACGATCAGGTGTCAAACGTAAGAGCATGAACGTTATATTATCACTTAAAGGTCTACATTTTCTTGCAAATATGTGGAATTATGCGATTGACTTAAATAAAGTCGATATAATAAAAATATACGTCATCGGCGTGTGCCAATAACTTTTATTTAATTAATATGTGTCATAACACATTTAACCTTTTCCACTCTGACCATTTTTTAGAACCAATTTGCTACTCTGATTAAAAATTAATGTTATATTTTTGATATATAAAAAATACTCTTTTTACTTATCGGAAATAATAGTTCGTAGAATGTACTTAGGTGCATAGAAATTGGTGATTAAATTTATACTTGCGCCGGGCCAGACCCTCTGGCCGACAGAGCTGCCTACCAAAATCGTATGGGCCAGAATGTGTGGCCTACAGAGTGGAAAAGGTTAATTCATATAAAAATAATAAAAAGTTTATTTGCGGCACGTTCCAGAGTGGTAGATACTTTAAGTATCGCCCTGGTGAAAGACCACCATTCAGAATCGAAACGTTGCTTGAAATGGCTATAGCCGTGTTTGGTGACCAGATCTGAATAGCCAGGTACTTCCCAACCTTCCTCTTCCCAATCTCCTTCCCCTCCCCAGTACCTTCAGCCTCACAACATACCCTATTTGGGGATGCCATAGTCTCACTGGCTCTAGACGGTTGGGAGCAGTTGAGACTCTTGTGCGGTATTCATATAAAAAAAATATATATATACATGAATTTGTAGTCTCTTGGGAGTCTTAACTTGCATCAGGTTAACCGACTCTATAATGCCGTGAAGACAGTCCATATTTAAAAAAAATCTAACTAAACGAAGCCCCTAAATACGTACCTGAATAACTATTCATAAAAGTTAATTATTTAAACGAGAGTTGTTATTTTTATTTCATTCGCATTGCCAAGTTTGTAAAATCCAGGGTGCTCTTACCTCAACCGCGAAAAACCTGAATCATTAGGCAATTTCCCAAAATGTATCTTTTTCATGTCATACGTCATACATAATAAGGTAAAGCACGAATTCATCAAAGCTAACGACATCCTTCATTAGCCGTTTGTAAGAAATTTGAATCTATAAGGGTAACAACATAATAGGACGGTTTCAAAGCTCACGAGAGTTACATAAATATTATGGCAACCCCTTTTTAATGGGAAAATTATTTAAGAGGCTAAGTCTGTAATCATTAGCCTTTCAATTATTTAGTAAATATATTTCTCAAACCTTTTACTCTGCGTTGGTATGAATTTATTTTTTTGATTTGGGAACGCAGTTGAGATATTCAGATTTGAGGCTATGCTTGACTCTCAGATTTGACAGAACAAATAACAAAAAACTTTTAATTTGTTTGCTTGAACATTCAACTATGTAAATTATTTCCGCATTTAAAAGAATACAAAAAACCATCTCTATGCAATTATCCTGCTAACAAAGTGTTAAATATGGTTTTAATATTATTTTTTCTTAAAATATGTAGTAAAATCATCTCCTATATAAAACAATAATTTAGGTAAATTTATAATTAATTCTATGGATAAAGATGATAAACAAATAAAAGTCACTCGGGAATTATAAAATTATATTGTAGTAATTGTTCCGCATTTTATATAGGTAAAACAACCCGTAATGTCAATAGATGAATCAAAACACACCTTAGATGTTTAAATAACCACGTTTTTTTTTAGTTCACCAATCATCCAATTGATAAAGATCGTACCTTCAATAAAAGCACCGGTGCTCATTTTCTCCACAGAAATGGTCATGGCAACAGATTAAATAATTTAGAAGCACTTGAAATAAAGATAGCCAATATATTGGTCATATTTTTAATAATCAGTTAAAGTTGTTCAGTAGTCGAATATTAGATATATTTCCCGTAAACTAATAAAATTTATCATTATTCCTTAATCACCTTCTCCGTTGACGTTTTGCCTCTTTTAATTCATATTATCTGTCTCTTTCTCTCTGTTCCTTTGTTATAATTTAAATGTTATTCTTTTGATTTCTCACGGTTCTTTTATTTTATTGTATATTGTGTTCTCCCTCTTTATATATATATATAACCGCACACTATGTATTTTTTGCTGACTTTAATGTTGTACCCTGATGATGCTTAGACTAAGCAAAACCGGTCGGTCATAAAAAAATGTGTTCTTTTACAAAGTTATTGTTTTATATAATTACATTAATAAATTTAATAACTTTTTTATTATTAATATTATTTTAGTCCCTCATTGCCGGTTTCCATTACTACTTTAATCCTAACTTTGAACTTAGTGGGGCTTATGTTAGTGGCATTTTTAGCCCATTATGTTAAGCATAGCAGGAATATGCACGACAAATTAAGCTTAATATACACTACCGCTTAATCCAGAATAAAATTAGTTGCCAGAATTGATGCAGCGCAGCGCTTTCCGGCAAAACATAAGTGCTGTTGAAATTATTCAATTTAGTAATGAAATTCCGCTTAGCGTATTGCATTTACAATAAATATGAATTAATTTCAATTCAATCCAATTTATTTCATTTAAAAACATTACATGATTTCAAGGCGTTTTTAAAGATATATAAAAATGTATATGGGGTGTACAAAAAAATAGAGTACTCAGCATATATACTAAGACAAGAAGAAAAGTTAATTAGTTATGAAAAGGATATAAAATTTGTAATATTTTATGACCTAACAAAATGGCAAAATAATATAGATGAGTAAAGCGAATAGCAATAAAGCTTTCTGTTTAAATGCAGTTTCACTGACGCAAAAAATGTCGATATCCGAAGCGATTTGATTCAGCAGCAGGAGTGCCCGTCCCACCGGCATGAAACCTATTTTATAACAAAACACACACAGTTAAATGGAATTGTCAACGTAGATTGGGACATTTTTCTATTTTTGGGCGCTCGCCGCCCATTCCCCGCCCCGGCCCTCATTGTTCAATACCAATTTTTGGTGGTTGTTTTTACATGATAAAAATAAAAAAAAATAAGAAGCACTGATTAAAGTTTTTCGGGTATGTCCTGTAACATCCTATACCTGTATTAAAAATAATCAAAATAAAAAAAATCGTTTTTTTTTTTTAAATCTCAAAACAAATAATTTGAACTGTTTACTATCACACGATTTTGAAGCATCGGATTTGTCGCTATGAAAGTTATCCATTTATTATTATTGTTTTTTTTTTTCTAATGTAAACTCATTGAAAATTTTGATTTAAAGACAACGCTATTTGTCATGTAGTTCCGTTGTAACAAACTGGCAAAAAAAATTATGTAAGATGGCGTCAATACGTGTAATCAATGACAAAACAAACCACAAGCTATTATTTTATTTATTTTTTTTTTTTACATGAATACCGCACAAGAGTCTCAACTGCTCCCAACCGTCTAGAGCCAGTGAGACTATGGCATCCTAAATTGGGTATGTTGTGAGGCTGAAGGTAGAGGGAAAGGGAAGGAGATCGGGAAGAGGAAGGTTGGGAAGTACCTGGCTATTCAGATCTGGTCACCAAACACGGCTTAAGCCATTTCAAGCAACGTTTCGATTCTGAATATGGTCTTTCACCAGGGCGATACTTAGAGTATCTACCACTCTGGAACGTGCCGCAAATATACTTGTTATTATTTTTATATGAATTAAATGTGTTATGACACATATTAATTAAATAAAAGTTATTGGCGCACGCCGGGTTTGAACCCGCGACCTTTGGATTCGTAGTCGAGCGTCTTACCACTCGACCATGGAGGCCGATTATGATAACAATTGTCAATTACGAGGGCTCCTGAGGCCAGGGGATTTTTTTGCAGTTTGAAGTTGGCGCACCTGCCGTGTAAAAGGGATCCTAACGGTCAGTTTATTTGATACGCATGTTTGTCGGCCATTTTGTTCAGTCACAGGAAATTCTTCCGATGGGGTGGTCTTCGCGCGCTCCCGCCACCTCCCGCCCGTACGAGATCCGTTTTTTTTATTTTTTATTTTGCAGAACAATGATGCCGCAAATATCTATCGTACGTTATCAATTACTAGAATAATAATGCCGGGTTTAATTAATGCTAGTGCTCAAAACATTGTAAAAAACATTTTATTATCTTTCTCTAAACATTTTTCTAAAGCTGTATAAACATATCGAAAAGTGTACATATTTGTATCAATTTACAAAAATAAATCTTCCTTTTTGATATAAGCTTTGACGGGGTTTTTTCTTTCGTTTTCAAGTGTTTTTTCTCCGAACGTGTAGTTTATTTTAAGGCACCATTATTGAACAGGAGGGGGACAATAACGGATATGGCAACATTAGGCCGGAAATGGCGCGACGGACCCATCGCCGAACATTTATATCGGATGACGTCATCGATCAACTGTCTCTCGCAAGTCAATAAACATAAAAAAAAACAAATATTTGTTTCCCCAGTGACAAGCGAGTGAAAAGGTGAATCCTGACAATTTATTTTAATGATTCTACAGACATGCTGTTGTTTTTGTGTTGCGGCTTAAAATGTGTTTATTGGCATTTCGAAATTTATGTAAGATCTACAAAACACAAAAAAAAATATTGGCTGCCTATTCTTAGACATTGTTAAAAGAAAATTAAGGCAAAAAGTTTTTTTTCATTTATATTATTTATGTGTATAGTAAAAAATGGTCTACGATTTTTTTTTTTCTTAAACTATTATCGCGTAATAATAATGCAATATTCAATATTTAAAAAATGCGTCATTACAACATAAAGCCGTTCTCAAAATCCATTTTCTCTAAATATATGGTGAGTGGGTAGTTTTTAACCCGCGTAAATAGCAACAAAGATCTCGGGTTTGTATTTAATGCCGGGCTAACGTTTTCGAGTTATATGGTGCAGCTTACTTCGAATTGATATATGATGATAGGCTTTTTCAATGGATTGATCAAAAGCACTTTGGAGTACGCTAGTATTCTCTGATCTCTGCATATATATCTCTCTATCTCTATATTATAAATATGCTGGAACAGATTTTGAAAAATTCCCAGGTATGTATACATGCGTTTGCACGGAAGATACCCCGAGTTCATGCATCACATGGAATCATTCGAGGAGGTAAACTATCAGAGCCTAGGCCGAGCGTAATTCTGGTAAATAGGCTTTACAATTATACATTCATTAATTGATTGCCCATACCTATTGGCATGCTTGTTCGTGTCTGAAAAATACTGCTGCAGTAGAAACCATGCTATGCTTAGCATTACCTATGGTCAGAGAAATGTTTAGGCACAACATGCATAACAAGAGGTGTTATTCTAATGAATGAGACATTTATAGATACAAAATTATATACTCGTACAGATAATCGAGCGAAGTTCAAAAATTGCACACATTTAAACAAAATGTAATTGTGTTTTTGTTGTTATATTTCCCATTTTAATGTTTTGGATTTGATATCTTCTGAACTATTAATAAAAATAGTAATAATAAAAAAGTGTCGGAAACCGAAAATTTTTGAACAAACTAATACATATTACATCACTTGTCCTCATAATAAACAAGTTGTTTAAGTTACTAGATTTTTTTTGTGTGCAAAAGGAAGAACGGAATGTGTAAAAAATCAAGTTTTGAGTTAAGTATGCAGAATGGTTCCTTACATACTCGTACATATTTAGCAAGAAAAAAACAGATGAGAAAAAGCACGTATGACATATGACATGATTACATCAAAAAAATCCTAGATTATGTTTTGGCTCTCCCGAAAACTTGCGTTTTTTTACTCACTCTCTTCTTCCTTTTGCACATAGATTTAACAATGTGTAAAAGAGTTTCATTCAAATAGATCCAACATTTTAAAGATTTAAATATTAACAAGTTTGCTGTTTTTCACTGTACATCACTGAACATCTTTGACAGCCTGAACTAATATCTTTAATAATAAACTCAAATTTTATAAGCACTGCTGGTCCCGTTAAAGCCTTATATTGTACTCGATCAATCACGCCCTACTTGATAAATACTAACATCGTAATATAAAACTTAATGGCAATATCGTCTTCCCGACTTGAGTAGAAGCCGTTCCATCTCTCAATTTGGAGATTTTCAACGTAAAAAGCTGTACCAAAACGGTCTCGTGAGATGTAAGATAACATAGGGCATGATATTTATTTTATTGCAGAGGAATTGACACAAATTTGAAAGACCCACGTAAAATGTATTTACGTATCAACACATTCTTATAAACATTATTTGTCACGACTTTTTACGATTATCGTATTTTTGTTTTATATTTGGTAAAAATGCGCTAAAAACGTTGACGTCCTGCGTGGTCGAGTAGTAAGATGCACCACTACAAATACAGAGGTCGCGGGCTCAAGCCGGGCGTGGGCAAATAAATTTGATTTAATTAATGTTTGTCATAACACACTAAGTTCATAAAAAAATATATATAAATATAGTATATTTGCGGCACGTTCCAGAGTGATAGATGTTCTAAGTATTGCCCTGGTGAAAGATCAACATTCAGAATTGAAACGTTGCTTGAAATAACTTTTGCCGTGTTTGGGGACCAAATCTGAATAGCTGAGTACTTCTCAACCTTTGTCTTTACCATCTCTTTCCTCTTTTCACCACCTTCGACCTCGCAACACACCCAAATTGGGGATGCAATAGTCTCATTGGCTGTAGACGGTTGGGAGCAGTTAGGACTCTTGTGCGGTATTCCCTATAACTTTATTTTGAAAACGTTTGTTTTTTTCTAGTTGATATTTAGTAAAGTTTTTTTATTATTTATAACTAAGCGATTAACTTAACGTCTTACACCTGGAAATATTCTCAGAGTTTAATACGTCTATCATTCTACTGGCGTTCTGAGCTCGTGTTTAAGGGCACACATTTAAGAGTTAGCAAGGTGTCAAGTGTTTCACGAAAGGTGGAACTTCTAAATCGGTTCCATGCTCACACTCGGGGCCTGTTTAATGCAAAAAAAAGTATTAAAGGGTAAAAAACCGAAACAAACAAATAGCCAGTACGGTATCGAGTTTTGTTTTTAAACATAGAAAAAATATTTTTATGATTTTAGAGGCAATTTATGCAATTATTTGTGACTACTAAAATTACAAAAAAACTATTTCGGTTGTATACGAATATTTTAGCCGTATATATTTTTAAATATTAAACAGAAAGTCAGTGGGATCCTCTGAAATATTGTAATTTGTTATCCATTTTGCATATAATAATTATTATACCAAAGAAAATTATGACTCAAAGATCATTCATGTTTTTGCTTTCGGTCATTAGATTGAGAAGCAGGTTATAATGCTCTATTGCACAATTTACAAATAGTCAAGCTGTCTGATTGCACGAATTAACTGCCACAACGCGTTGAACTATTAATAATGAACTCAAACATAAGGTTTTGAACAATAATAATAATAATATTTGGATAATATGTATGGCCGTTTTTGTGAAAAATCACGGGCGCATCGGGCATCAGGGGCGCTGTACAAATCTTAATTTTAACTTAATATTAATTCCTAGTTTATATAAATATAGAGCAACATACTTACCTGGCAGGTAATTTCTGGTAGAACACAAACACTTTATGATAATAATATTAGTAAATGTCAGTCAATCAGATTTTTTAGAATTACTCACCCTCTCGACTATGATTATAAAATTGATAATATTTCCCTTACATCTGTCAATGAAATTAATGATCTCGGCATTACTTTCGATTCTAAATTAAATTTTCTCTCACATATCAATATAATAACAAATAAAGGTTTAAAATTGCTAGGCTTTATTCTTCGAAATGCCAATGAATTTAAAAATATTTCTACATTGAAAATCCTGTACTCTTCACTAGTTCGAAGTCAAGTCGAATATAATTCTTCTGTCTGGTCCCCTCACTTTAAAATCCACTCTGATTCCATTGAAAAATTGCAACATAAATTTCTAAGATACATCAACTATAAACTCGGTCTACCTATTGAAACCATAAATTATAATTATTTAATGAAAGAATTAAAATTACTAAAACTTTCAGACAGGAGGCTTGTTTCCGACTTGACTTTTATTTTTAAAATTGTTAATGGTATTATAGACAGCCCTGATTTACTTAGCTTAATTACCTTCTATGTACCTAACAGATCCACTCGATCCAAAATTCTTTTTAAATGTAACAACAATATCAGGACTGAGTCATTTAAATACTCGCTTGTACCTAGATTGCATGCAGTGAGTAATTCTATCGCTGAAATAGTAGATATATTCAACTGCACTGAATCTAGTTACAAGAAGGCTATAATAACATACCTCTTTCTAAAATACTAGTGTTAATTTTCTTGGGCGTAATCAAATCGTCGCATCAAATGTTTTTGGGCGCATTGTTATTTTTTATGTCATTGTTATTTTTTATGTCACTGTTATTTTATTTTATACCTATGTTATTTAAAAGCCCATGAGGGCGTATAAAAATAAATAAATAAATAAATAAAATTTAACTGATTTTTACGTATATACAAATATATATATATATATTTTTTCTTATATACTTTTTCTTAGGGCATGATAGCAAATTTAAAATAAAGTTTATCAGAGGTATTTTTTAATTTTTCGTAGTAAGGAACAGATAATGGTGATAATCTTCTAATGAATTTAAGGAATGAGAGTCTGAAAAGTTTTCTTGGTTTGAACAGATACTCTATTGGGTTTGTTATATCTAGATTATGGACATGATTTTCTGAAAAAATAATAAAAAATCGAGTTTGATTCTAAACTCTGTCTATCTTCTACTTACTCCATCCCTCTCTACTTTCACTTACAATCTAAAACAGTTTTTGTTTATGGCGCCGTTTAAAAGAGAGTGTCACCATTTCTGTTTTCACCATTTGATCATTTTTTCGGTTTCCTTAATAATTATGGAGATCCTAATTTTCGACACTGATACCTAAAAGGCAACATTAAAATTGACTGTAAGATTTTATAATTCATATTATTATAAAATTGTTGTTGATTTCACCAAAACAAGCAACAAAATTGTTGTCTTGACTAACTAACTAACCATCACGTCGTTTCCCCACAGAGGTAGGCAGAGAAGACGGACCGCCATACAACTCTGCTTACCATACACCCCTTGCTTCATTTGAATTCATACATTGTCTCATACATACTTTTCTGTTATTCTGACCCTTCACATAGCCCGACTCAAGTCTTTGATTTACTTGATCGTGCCATGTATTCATCGGGCGACCCCGACTTCTTCTTTCATTCACTTTCGCATCATATATTTTTTTCACACTCCTTTCTTTGTTCTTTCGCTCTACATGCCCAAACCATCTAAGCGTCCCTTTCTTGATTACATTATTTACGGATATCCACATTTTAAAAAGATCAAAATTGTTGACATAATCCATAAAATATCACTTTTGAAAATCATCGCAACTAATTCCGTCTTTCTAAGGCAAAAATTTAAAAAATGCAATAAAGCTAACAAAAACGTGTCGTACAGTTACTAAGCGCATAAAAAATGATAATCAAACAGGGTGACCGAAATTTCACAGGCTCCACGCATTAAGCTTTATCTATTTTTGATGCCATCTATACAAAATTAATTCAATAAATTCCGCCTTTCTTAGGCAACCCAAAACAACCAACGAAGCGTGTAACAACATCTCGTTCAGATACTAACCGCATAGACAATTAAAGATCAAAAAGCACTACCATAGTTCGAAGGGCTCCATGCATTAGGTTGTATCTCTTTTACAGAAACACATACAAAAAAAATAAAATAATAATAATAATAAAAAAGTTTTCTGGAAACATTATTTTTCAGCAGGGGGATTTTTTTCCAGTGACACTCTCTCAGCGGCTCCAGGTGGGGAGATCGCAGACCCTGTCGCCTGTGATTTGGGGCAAAAGTTCGGTTGAATCGGCGCTCGGCCCCAGAGAGCCGCGCCCGCGACATATGGCCGACGCAAATTGAGTGAAAAAGAGATTTTGCACAAGTAATTTAATTGGAAAGTCGCGCCGGACTTCAACTGCTGTTTTTTTCGTGAAAATTAGCGTTTTTTGCCTTGTCCAACCTTTTTTCAGGCTAGCAGGTTATTTTGATGGGCGATTTTCGTAAAATCCGCTAACTAAATGTGTTAACTTAATGATTTTTTTTTTTTTCAACTCCAATCTTTGTAACAGTTCATATTAATTGACAAATAAGTATTTTATTGTTTTTTTAACTTTATTCTTTATTTAATTGTTTAGTATGGCTTAATAAAAAACATTGTTACCTAGTAGGTCGTTTTATCACTATTATGATATTTTCAGGGTCCGTAAATGATTAAAATATCAAAAATTACATAAATTAGATATTTTAATCTTAACGTTATAAGTTAAATTTGTAAAATCTGCAATAGATTGAACTGCTGTGTGAAATAAGGATTTTTAAATATAAAATCATAAAATGATGGTGAAACTAGTAAGATTATTGTTCTTCTTTTACCAAGGCGATACTAAGAGTATCAATCACAATGGAATGTGCCAAAAATAAACTACATATTGTTTTTTATTTATCAAATGTGAAATAACACATTTTAAATCAATAATATTTATTTGTGCACTCCGTAATTCGAGCCCGCGACCTTTGGTTTCGTACTCGGGCGTCTAAACCACTCGTCCACGGAGGCCGTCGGAATCAACATGATACTACCGAGCATTAATAGGTGTGAAACTGAATTGATGTTATATTTAAATATAACTAGTTTAGGCTTGACAAACACGTCAAAAGGGACATGGTGAGTAAATCGCGAAGTAGCGTGATCGGAATAAAATTTCAAACTTTTTTACGTGTGAGCGAAAATTACTGTTTTTGCAGACATTAGCGCCCCACGCGGCGATCTAACGAATCGTATACAGAAGATGGCTTGGCGTATTAATACTATCAGATATTCAAATACGTTACGAAATTTTAGAAATATGTTTGAATTGTTAACATTTAGTGACACGAACGAAAAAACTTTCGCGTTGACGTAAAAAGGATAAATTACTTATAATCACATAGTTGAAAGAAATATATTAACTGTGAGACATTACAGCGTTTTCATATTTCTACTTGTATAATATCGTGCAAGTGCTTACATTTTATTGTTCGCAATCATTTCCTTATAATCTACCGTTTCCGAATGAGATCGATCTACGACTATAAAAAAGGATTTTTCTTGATCTGATGTGTGTTTTATTTTCAAGATATAAAAAAATGTAATGGCCACGACAAAGAAAATATGTGTTTTTATTGTAAGCGTTGATGCCAGCGTTATATGAAAATCGGTGGCTTTGTAAAAACTTTGATAATTAATTATAAAACCTTAATTAGACGTAAGAAACCCTTAACCACTAAGGGGCTATTTCACCACCTCTCAATAAACTGTTGAATAACTTTTCATTGAATAACTCTAACCATCGGAATAACATGGCGTTAAACTGGCGAGCGTTTCACATTCGTTAATTAGCTCCTAATTATGTTATCCCGTCTGCTGTCACGTCTGTCAATACAATGCCGTTAAAAAAACGTATAAAAAATTGACTCTGGCTCTGAAAACACATCGTCTATGTCTTTCCGCCATGTCCTGTTCGTTTATGATATTTGAATCTTCAACCACTTCCATAATTATAGTAAAAAGTCAACTTCAACAGAAAACTCGCCTACTAAACCCGCCAGCTGTCAAGTGTCAAAACAGTTCGTCGCCATTTTAAATCAGTTTTAGTAGATAGGTACTAACTACTGGGTAGCAGCAAATCGTAGATTTGAGCAGTGAATAGTTTAACAGACACTTTGCGTGGTGAATAGCGTTACGCAGTGGTGGTGAAACGGATAACATACGCTATCATATGGATAGCTCTTATTGACAGCTTATTGAGAGGTGGTGAAATAGCCCCTAAGAGTTATAGTGTTCGTAATTACGTGGAAATTAGAGTGTACCTGAAATACGGTAAATTGCTCCACGCCACTAAAGAGAAAAACTGATAGAAGTGTGTTGTTGACATACTCGTGTGCGTGTGTCGGAAGTTAGATTTTTCTCCCCCACTTTGTCAAAATTGATCAAAAATTATCAAATATCAAAATCCTTTCGTGAACCGAAATTATTTTTTATTGGCCTGTCGAAAGGTCATTGAATTTGTAAATCTGCGATCACCAAATCGGTATAGACCACACACATCTAAGTAGATTTCGGTGTTTCACGCCATTCTACAAATGCAAAAAAAATTATATCGTCACTGGAAAGGCAAAAGGGCTTAAGCGACACTTCGGTTAAAAAAAAAATTAGTTAAATAAGCAGTTTTTTTCGTATCGTACGCTCTGACTTTCATTTGACTCTGAAGACTTTTGTAACGTTTCAGCAATCTAAAATATATTTACCTTTTGGGAGAAGGCTTGACTTAAGCGACACAAGTTTGGGACTTTTTAAAACTTTTTGTCGCTTCAAGTAACTCAATAAAGGCATTGAGTTGCCTGAGTTAATTTTTTCTTCAAAATTCAACCAGGTACTGATGGATCCTATTTTAAAAACGAAAAAAAACCTTATAGTGCTCAGGCGTAAGCTTCCCAAAATGGCGCTTTAGTCTTTTTGCTTTTTCCGGCGACGATATACTTCGTATTACATATCAATCATCATAATTAGAATGAAAAACTAAAGGCTTCTTAAAAACCTCAACAGAGCATAATGGTTTTCCAACCCCATAAATCATTTTATATGCATGGACTACTATCAGTCCAGTGGCGTGCAGTGGTTCTTATTCCGATATTAAAAATCAAAAATGTTTCTTGCAGGTATTTTCTCAAACCCAGGAAATTCGACTACGTACGAACAAACTTGAAGTTATTATTTTGTATGCAGGTTCTTATTTATTTTATTATGTATATTTATTTCGAATGAATGGTCATTGAACGCCGCTGGTGTGACGGTAGATTAAGGGCTACCCCTCTCACTTATAACATGATCCTCGTTATTCCGCGGTGCAGGCTTGCTATTACGAATTCCCGAGCCGAGTCCATGTTTCCATAATTTCTGGAGCATGTTATCCCCATATCACTCAGCTGCCAACCCTGACAAGCGGCTATTTGCTCGGTAAGGGAGATTGTATTACGCGTTTCCCTTATTTTGTTGATTTTTCACGGTGTGAGTAGCCCTCAACACACCGATTAGACGAAAAGAAAGAATATTAATAGAACACATCACGACAAAATAGAAATTATCACACCAAGGTGTCATCGTATGTAACACACATCAGGGTTTCTGTTGACAGTTATATCTGAGTGCGAAAGGAATGAGTCAAGAAAGTCAATTTTTGATTTATTAGGTTTTTTTTCGTTAGATAGCTTCAACAGTAAGCAGTGGTCAAAATAAATAGATGATAGACGTCGTATAATAAACTTTGGCATCTGTCAACCCATAGAATTATTCGTCGATTTTCGTCTACACCATTAAGTTATTCTTGATTAAAAATGTCAGTTTACGAGCCGAATTCTCGTAATTTTTGGAGGTTGCTCATGACAATGCTCGACCCGGAATTGCAAAGTTGGTCAAAACATACTTAACATTGAAATGGACCCACCATATTCTTCAGACGATGCCCTCTCTGAATATCACTTGTTTCGATCAATGGCACACGACCTGGCTGACCAGCACATCTGGTCATATGAAGAAAAAAAAATGGATCCATTCGTGGATCGCTTTAGAAGATGGCTACTTTTCAACTCAGGATTTGTACACTCCTTAAAAGATGGAAAAAAAAGTAATGGCAAGCGATGGACAATACTTTGAATCATAAATGTATAGTCATTTTTTTACAATAAATCCTCGATTTTCGGAAAAAACGGCAGAAGTATAGTTGTACACCTAAAAAGTATGCAGATTGGTTCCTTAAATACATATCTAGCAAAAAATTAAGATAAAAAAAAAATGAGATGAGTCAGAAAATAAAATGACGTGCCATTATTTTTTGAAAAAGGACATCCGACATTCGACATGATTACATACAAAAAACGAAATCCCCATATTTTGTTTTGGCTCTTCCTGAACATCTGCACCTATTTACATTCTTCCTTGCGCACACAGATATACTAGCGTTAAAATTGATTAACTATCAGTAGCAGATACTCTCAGTATCGCCCTGGTGTTGCTCGAAATGGATTAACTCATGTTTTGCAAGGTACTTGTAAACCTTCGTCTTCTCCATATCCTTTCCCTTCCTATTCTCATAAGCCTCACAGCCTCTTTTTATGTGAATACCGTTAAGAGTCCCAACTGTCCGGAGCCAGTGGGACTATGGTATTCTCAATTTGGGTATCTTGTAAGACAGAAGACAGTGGGGATAAAAAGGAGATGATAAAGAAGAAGGTGAAAAAGTACCGGACTATTCAAATCTGGTCACTATTCACGGCTTCAGACAATTTAAGAAACGTAACTACCTTGGAACGTGTCTCAAATATGCTTTAAAAATATATTTAATAATAATTAATTGTAAAATAACCGAAGTTAATTTATTTTTTTGAATGTCGGAGATAAACAGTCTAAAAAATAGTAAAAACATATATATTAAACGTGTTAATCTTGAAGAAAAGAAAGTTGATGGGAAGATTTGAAAAATAATATTTATAGTAAGGAGCAGTGGCAGCTCGTGACTTTTTAATGTGCTAGAGTGCTAAGATTGAAAAAAAACGTTTTCGGCTACAACAAAATCAATAATGTCGTTTTTTTTTCAATCTTGCCACTTTAGCACACTACAAAGTCACGAGCCGCCTCTGGTAAAAATAGCAGGTGGATTCAAGAAACTGCCGTAAGTGTTAGAAAAATATAAAAAAACATATATAAATAGAGTAAAAAAAATATCCAAAAACCAAAAAAAAAACATTTTCAAACTTGTTTCTTTTTACACCCAACTATTATTTGAAAGTATACACTGCCTGAAGAATTCAAGTAAAACTGTGTTAGCATATAAAATATGAATGAGTTTTACTGGAAAAACATTGTCATTTTTAATTAACAATTCCACACCAACAGATTTTTCTTTTGTATGAAAAACTCATAGGTTGTACTGTTGTCATTACCAAACAAAATTCGAAAATCTTTTTCGACTCTTCCTACACGTGAAAGGTTTAATTTTGAACATAATAAATTTTCAGTGATATTAATATGAATTAGGCATAGAATTCCCTTTTCAATAAAGGCGATTTTAGCCAATAGCGTAATAATAAATAATATAAAGTCACCAGCCGGCGTTATTCGTGAAGCTTATCGCCTTTTACAACAATGGGAAAGTTACAATAAGAACATAATGATGATCCGACAAAGCTAACAACATTATACAAAGTAACTCGTAATTTATTTCGAGTAATTTTGTCGAGACAAAATATTAAAGCAGGAATGTAAATACAAGGAGCTGGCTGGCCGGGTTTTATCCAGAAATTTCTAAACTGTTATTTTAATATACCAATTAATTCAAGGTGTAATATATGCGCAGCCATGTTTGCTCCACAGATTCGGTATCACGAGATATAAATTGTCGGTAATAATATGTACAGGCTGCCAACATGGCGTGCTTAAGCGTTATGTAATTACATACTTTCATTGAAACTTTACTGTACTATTTATTTGGCTACGCAGCGTGAGACCTGGACTTGCTTTTATAAGTGTGGGGATGCAGGATGCTCTTTGACAATTCATATATTAAAATAACATTCACACAAACATAACGATAAGAAACATTGATACTATCTATTCATATATGTAAATACCAACAGACCATTGTGCCAAAAAAAAAATAATACGAAATGGGAAAAAAAGAGCAACAGAGAAAGAACATTTATGTCAAAGCCTGAACAAGGTTTTGGTAGAGTCGTAAAGAATGACAAAAATCATTTGGACCGGTACCAAAAATTTCAAGACCACGGCTTGAGTTAACAAGTCTAGACATTCTGGACAGTGGAGAATGATACCATAATTAGAAGAGTGATGATTGAGGAACAGCAATTCATTTTTTCTAGGTCTAAGGCAAGGAATTTTGAACAGGATGAGTTGCAACCAAGAAGGTGAGTCAATAATACAATTAACAGTTTTGAACATGTAAATAAAATCAAAGTGTTTCCTACGCTTTTCAAATAAAGAAATTGTTGGTGTTCGTTCAATTTTATCACATAAATAATCGTCTCTTTCTCGCCCTAACTTTCATGCAATTCCGCGTAAGAAGTATTAAAGTTATTAACTATTAACGGTATATTTAGGTACTGTTACACTTACAGTCGTTAGAGCTATGAGAATTACTCGATTCAAACTTGTATTTAAGTGTAACAATAATATCAGCATGTATGTACATACTAAGTCTGTCGGATACTTGCTTGTACTCAGATTGCATCTATTTGGTAATTCAAAGTTACGAAGTTAACTGCACAAAATGTCGATACAAGAAGGCTATAATATCATACATTTTAAATCAATATAAATATAATGTAATCAAATAAATACAGTGTATACAATACTTATATTAACAACTATATTCCAAACTTATTCTTACATTTCGTATGAGCAAAGCATTTACACGTGTTTCACTATAATCCAATTTGAGTGTAAACAAATAAATAAATAACCAATTGTTCAAGGGTGGGTTTACGCCCGCTGTTCGTTGTTTTAGGAAGGGATGTATAACTAACGTCACCATACATCCTGTTTTGAACGGGACTGTCCTTTATTCCTTGAACTTGTTTCTTTTTTAGTAAGCAGGCCACTTGCAACATCAAATTCAGATCAAAAGATCGTCACAAATATTATCATAGAGCCTTGCAGACAAAGTTGATGTATTGTGCCCCCCCTCCCCACCCTCTCCGCCATTGTCCGTTTAAGAGACAAAATCTGTGTGCGAAATTAAGAACGAAATGAGCAAAAAACGTAGGTGTTTAGGAAAGTTAAAATAAAAAAGTTAAATTTAAATAATTAAAATTTTATATACATTCTCCAGATACTTCAAAACATACATTTTTTGATCGTGTACAGAATTTATCTCCACATATGTTTCTTCCAGAAGAGATGAAGTTATTATCTAAAGGTTTGAAATATAACTTAAATTATAATAATAATAATATTCACAACGCTATTGAAAATGTGGCAGTAGATATTGAAAGTGCATTAACCAATCAACCTAAAACATTTCAATATAAAAGTGCGGAAATCATTAAACATCAAATAACAAAAATTACAAAGGTCACTAATATGGAGAATATACACATTAAAAACATTCGTAGAATTTTAGATGAAGAAAATTTAGTACTCACTAGAGCGGATAAAGATTAATTTAATATTGTCCTGATGATGGAAGGGTACTTCCGAAACCGGTAGACAAAATATTAAATAAAAAAGTGGTTAAAAACAAAGTATATGTGTTCTATTTACAAAATTTAGTTTGTTAATGTTGTTTTTTCATGTAATCATGTCACATATTTTACGTTTTTTTTTAAATAGTGACACATTATATTATTTTCTGACTCATCTCATTCTTCCTGGCTAGATATGTATCAAAGAAACCATTCTGCATACTTAACTCAAAACATAATATTTTTTTCGACTCATTCTGTTTTTCATTTCGCACACAGAAAATATCTGGTCAAGTTAGGTAAAACACACGAGAAAACATTGCAATTGACAAAACAGTGGAGCAAAGCTTAAAGAATAATTTATTTTATCATTCCGATAGACTTCCACCACGAATTAGTCATTTCAAACAGAGACATGCTAAAAAAATTATCCCCTTTGTTTAAACACTGAATATAAGCTCTTTAATTTAAATAATAAAAAAAAATGTGTGCACTGCGTAGCTTAGCTCCTTGTGTTCAAACCCCAAATAAGAACCCTCTCAGTTTTTCCATCATTTCGACTGAAGGGTCGGGAGAAAGAGATTGGTGACATATGAGGTCCGTTTGACCTTTCTCGCTTAAAATATTTCGAATGTGCCTCACCTATGCCCTGATCATTCATTTTACCTCCGATTCGCCCCAAAAGAGCCTTGCGAAGGGTCTTTATGTAGGTTTAGTGGGAAAGTTACAGCGGGCATAATTTTGAGTTAGCTAAAATTATGAACGCTTTATTATGCTCTTCGTATTAAATTTATTATTTTATGTACGTTTGTATTAGGGTACCTGGCCTCGTAAATTTATATAAAGTGCCGCATATGTTATTAAAACATTTATACTTTATTGTGTTTGACTAACAATGCAGGGTTGTCACCTGTTCAAATTTATGTAGAATTCGGAGCCCATTATTCAAATCCTTATTATTATGAATAACGCAAATGTTGTTTTTAAACGTTCAACAAAATGAGTGTCACTTTACAAATTAAAACTATAAATATTACTTTGTTCGTACTTCCGGAAAATAATACTTCACGTTTAAGGGTTTACAACTCAAACGGCTTAGTACAGTATATTGTGGTTAAAATAAACTCATATAAAGTATACAAATATCTATTTAATGTTCGTTCTGAAATAAATAGAATACAGGCATGAACTGCATCGAACGAATAAGCATGATGTTTAGCTCCTAATCTCGTCTTCATCCTGAGAAAAATAACAAGTTAACCGAAAAATACTAAATATACTGATAAATTAATTTAAACATTTATGGAAACCTTAAAAAAATTAAATAAAGTAATTATCTAATATATTTGTGACAAAAAAGTGATAAAATCGGTCACAGAATGTTCCGAGAATTGACTACCGGAAGGATTGCTTATCTCATGGCCATTTACATACCACAAGGGGAGCATTCAAAACACTATAATTTGGTGGCAGATGATAATAATGAAGTTCTTAATATGATATAACGTAATCATACATTTAAAACACCGGTAAAGCAGGTAAAAAAATCTGCCTATGTGTTAACATATCGCAAAAAAATAGTAAAACGATGAGGTGAAACAACTAATGGCCCATTTTTCAGTCCACAAATGTTTAAACAGCTGATATATCGTACCGTATCCATGAATTTCGCCTTTCGGAAGTTAATTTCCTTTAGATTGTGAATATATCTGCCGGTCCCGCGTATGTTTCTCCTTTATTGACTCTATCCATAACTTGCGGAAGCTTTCGTAGAGTTCACCAACTGAATAACAGATGTCATCAATTTATCTGAGCACGCCGAAGCGCTCTCCTACGCAGATCGAGTCCAGCCAAGACGTATAGTGGGATGCTGCGATATATCGAAATAACCTCGTTTTCTCTATTCCGTTATTCACAATGAAGTTGGAATAAATAATAATAATATCCAGTCCTAATCGAAATAGGAATTATTCTTTTCAAATGTTTTCTGCCATACTGTTTTCAATGGCGTAGGATTGATATAATTTTTTTGTAGGTAATTGGGTTTTTTTTTGTAACATATCGCATTTAAAATACTAACTAATCCAATAGATAGTAGATACTATCAAGACAAACCTTTTTTATACTTGTAGATCGAACTCATTCAGAAACAGTAGATTATAGAGAACTAATCGTGAACTTTGTTAAATTGTCATTTATACGTCAACGCGAAAGTTTTTTCGTTCGTGTCACTAAATGTTAAGAATTTAATATTTATTTCCAAAATTACATAACGTATTTGCACTTTTTTAAATAAAATATCAATACAGTTTCACACTTACTGATGCTCGGTAGAGTATCATGTTGTCTTGGACGGTCTCCGTAGTCGAGTGATTAAGACCCTCGACTACAAATCCAGAGGTTACAGGTTCAAAACCCGCCGTGCGCAAATAAATAAATTAATATGTGTTATTTCATATTTGATTGATATAAAATAATATGTAGTTTTATAACTTTAGATGGCTGAAGCGCCACAAAAGTCTTCGGAATCAAACGAGAGTTAGAGCAATCGATGCAGAAAAAAAAACTGATCGAATCTGCATGAATTATTTAACTCATTTTTGACCAGAGTGTCGTTTCACCCCTTTTGCATTTTCAGCGACGACATGATGTTTTATATCTGGATTACCCTAATAAAGTATGTTTTATTTGTTCACAGATGGATTTGTACCTGCAAGATCAGAGTCCAGAACCAAATAGCTTATGGCTCTACCATCAAGGTTTTCGTGTTCAAAACCCATCCCTTCGAACAGATGAATCTTAAAAGATGATTATTAACTATCATGAATGCTCAAGAAGCAAAAAATAAATAAATTAAGTTTTTTTTTTTTATTTGCGAGTTTATTTTAATAGTGAATATTTTTTGCGAATACAAAAATTAAATATTTTGTTATTCACTCTGCAAAGTTTTGTGACAATTAATTATTAACTTTTTCAAAATAATAATATGAAACTTTTGTAAAGCTTTTAAGAAATCAATTACCATCTTCCATTTTGATTAAGGCCGGTAACATCTTCGAGTTCCCGCCGGAAGACCTCTTTAAACAATAAAATTTGCCAGTGTTTTCGGCAAGACGAATGTGATAGGACATCGCTTTATCTGGAAAGGTTATAAAGTCCTTTGCGCACATGATAGCAATCAAGTCTCCATATAAATCTTCCAGGGAACATTCCATGAAACACATTTTATTAGAAGCTATATGTTATCTCTTAATTTCTCATGTATTTGTTTCAGTATATGAATGCTTTTACAACGTCTTAGAAGTGTATTTACTTTGAAATTATTACCATCAAAGTCTTGCTTAATGTTTTGTTTTATTCAGCGTACTACACATATATATATATATATATATATATATATATATATATATATATATATATATATATATATATATATATAAATATATATATAAAAAAAAAATATATATATTTATAAATATTTATATATTTTTTTTTTTTTATTTTTTTTTTTTTATTTTTTATTATTCATTAACAAACATAATACATAGTAGTGTTTCATTATAAATTGTAAAGGTGTACCCTCATAAAAAAGCAATGCTTGTTTGTATGAGGGGGTGTTATTTATTTACTTACTAATAATTTGCTGTAATGATTTTTCAAAGATATTTATTTTAAGTTTTCAGTGTAGTTTTTTGATTGTGTTTTGAATTCTTTAAGATCATCACTAATTCATCTTATTGTTTCTGGTAAACTATTAAAGAATTTTATTCCTAGATATTTATAACTTTTTATGTTTGAATAGGTGCGATATAAGATGGTAACAGTCTCTTTCTACGATTATTTAAAAGGTTTTATTGTTATTTCTATAACATGTTTAGTTTTCCATCAATAAAAAACCCTGTATTCTAAATTGAACGTAGTTATTGTAGAAAGCATCCAACTCCAGAAAGTTGAAACTGACAAAAAGGCGTTTGAAAATATGACGATATAAAAACATCGTACGGCATTTATAAAGAGAATGTCAGTGTTTTTTCTTCGTGAGAATCATCATACAAAGGTCATTTCTAATCTATCAATGTATTAATTGTAAAAAAATGTATTTCCTATGTTATCCTATATGTTTACAATGTTTTTGAATTCAATTAATGTCAAATATTTACAATGTGGGTAGGTAAAAAAATGAATTACCAAAAATCTATCGCATTTGGAGTTTCGACGTTTCCAGCAGCTAGAAATTTAGTATTTATCTATAGGAAAACATGTAAAACTCGAAAAACGAATATAAACGTCGAATTTATCATAAAAGTTCTTCCGATCTTCCGAATTTCGTAAAATTAGATAGAGGTAATTTATCTTGCTGTTGAATTCATGTTATTTAAAGGTTTTGTGAAACGAGTACAATGAAATTTGAATAATGTAATAAATATCTCAAGTGACAAAATACATATGATCATTTTTTTCCTGATTTTTTAAATTCTAAATGAGGTTCCTTTAAATATAGCTCTTAGGAGTACAAAACACAAAAAAGTACATTTAAAAATATTTGCTATTGAATTAAATTTAATATTATTATTATTGAGTTCTGCTATTTTAAGTTTTTTTATTTTTGTTTTTAGTGACAGCTGTTTCGGCGTTTAAGGCCATTGTCAAACTGTCTGACAGTTTGACAATGTTTGACCGTCTGACAAAATTTATTCAATTGAATTATATAAAAAATTAAAATGGAGTTCTACAAATTAAACACAAAAACTATTAAAAAAAAATAAAAATAAAAACTTTCAAGAAAATTTGCCAAAACTTTCGAAATGTAGGAAAATTATAACCTTGCGAATGAGGATTTTTTTAATTGTTGTTCCAATCTCAATTAAAATTTGAGCTCTTCAAAACGTCCTTTTTAATAATTTTGGAAATGAATTAGCTTGATCGGTTGTTTAGCTGCCGCAATGTGCGTCATAAATGAAAACAAAGAGTATATTCCGTCATAAAAACACATATTTCATCGAAGCCTCCGGGCAGATCACAAGCGACCCTCGTATTAATCAAGGGCCATATGAACAACGAATATCACGTTGTAGACTTTTAATTCCGAGTTGATTAATTAATAAGTTTCACTTTGATTAATGGAAGAACGGAGATGGTTCATAGAAAGTATTCCTTTTTCATATGAACCTTCGTGAATAACAGGGAAGTTCAACTTTTTGGATTTTTTTTGATAAGCTTCAAATCGTGTAAAAATCCTACAAAACGTAACTTATTACAATTTAATTTCTTGAAAATAAAATGCTTTGTTTCGGTTTTGCCTTACTTGTACGAGGCCTGTTCAAAAGAAAAGGTGAATTTTGAATTTTTTGCGGCCTGTGTACATTCGATTTTTTGTTGTTGTTATGTTGGTACACATATGTTTTTCATATGTTAGCATTATCAACAATTTTGGATTACTGGTTTGTTTTTGACAACTGGAAAGGTTAGTCACGTTTTTGTGTGTTCTTCGATTTTTTACTTTTGAAAAAAAAAAAGGATCAAAGAATATGTATTAAATTTTGCGTTAAAAATGGAATAAAGTGCTCCAACGCACTTAAAACGTTGACTGTGGTATTCGGCGAGTCTACTTTGTCTCAAAAAAGTGTTTATAAGTGGTACAAGCGCTTTACAGAAGGCCGAGAAGATTTTAATGACGATGAGCGTCCTGGAGTTGTGAAAAAACAATTCATGGATTTTATTCTTCGATCCATTTTTTTCAAAAGTAAAAAAATCGAAGAACACACAAAGACGTGACGTCAACTGTCCTCAATATAATTTCCTTTTCTTTAATTTAACAAATATGTCAGTATGAATTCATACATTTCACCTGAGTTTTAAAACTCTAAGCTTCTTGTAAATTTTTATATAATTCAATTGAATTAAATTTAATATTATTATTATTAAGTTCTGCTATTTTAAGTTAAAATAGAATATATGAACTTCAAATAGCAGAACTCAATAATAATAATATTAAATTTAATTCAATTGAACTATATAAAAGTTAAAACGGAGTTCTACAAATTGAACACAAAAACTATAAATTCTTGTAAATTGTTTTTTTTTTATCTGTTGATGTACACACGCACTGTTATACCCAAATCTAGACCTTTTTATTTCATGATTTATGGTAACGATCATGATTTTAGATAGTTTTAATTTGTGTACATATTATATATTTTTTCTCCTTGTTAGTTAGTCTCATTAGCATAATTAATTTAGTATGAAGCGCACTCGAGGTGAAATATCACCAAGCTGCGCCATATAAGTTCACTGCTATTATTATTATAAACAATTGTAACTAGCCTAAAAGTGTGAAAAGTGATAGAAGTAATAAAAAAGGAGTGTGAAAAGAAAGTGATGGAACACATTGTAGCAGCAAAATAAACAATCAAGCTAATTCATTTCCAAAAATTATAAAAAAAACAAAGTAGACTGAATGATGCAGAAATGGAGCGTATCTGCGTAAAACCATGTCCATTTGGAAATAATGCAAGACTGATGCAAGCGTAATGAATAGGATTAAGGAAGGGAGGCGTAGATGGTTTGGGCATGTAGAGCGAATGCACGAAGAAAGGAGCGTGAAAAGAATACATGACGCGAAAGTGAATGGAAGAAGAACCCGAGGACGCCCGAGGAAGACATGGCACGATCAAGTGAATCAAATACTTGAGTCTAACCATGTGAAGAGTCAGAACTACAAAAGAGTACGTATGAGATGACGTATGAATATGAATGTAGCAAGGATTGTGTGCCAAGACAAAGTTGTATAGTGGTCCGTCCTCTCTGCTTAATTCTGGGGGGAACGGCGTGATGGTTAGTTAGTTAGTTGAGGCGTTTTGTCAAAAATATATTTTTTAAACTAGATTGGCCTTTGCAAATACCTATCCATTCTGCACTCAACCGTCAAGAGCCAGTTTGACTATGGCATCCTCAATCGGGGTACGTTGTGAGGTTGAAGGTAGTGACGAGAGGAAACAGGTGGGGAAGAGAAAGGTTAGGAAGTACCTGGCTATTTTCTGATCCGGTCATCAAACACCACTTAAGCCATTTCTACTTTTTATATTTGATGCATCTTAATTCTAACGAATCAGATAGTAGAACTTTTTTTTCTTTTTAAAAAGAAAGACAAACATTTCCGAGTTACAAATAAGCTGAAAATATTTAACTCCTAGTGCCATCATAAGAAGCGGTAGATGTTGCTTGTGCAATGATGGAGGACTTAGCCAGCAGAGGAATTGAACGCACGACGCCCGGGTGGGAATTCGACGCGTTTGTCCACTCAGCTACCGACCGATGGAACTATACGTACACATTTTTTTAATATTTACTGGAAGGGCGCTCGGGTTTATAAGTCGATATACCCCTGATTTTGGGAAAAGGGTAGCTTGATAAAGGCAGCGTTTCATGCCGGATTTTATTAATAGGGTCGTGTTTTACAAAGAAACATCTTAAAATACTCAAAATGATACAACTGTATCAGACGGGGATTTCACAGCAGTTGGTGTTACCCCATCTAAATAAAATATAAAAAAATATATAATTATTTCGGAATTATGGTACAGTGATTTTATAATTATGTTTGCTTCATGTTTATTCAATGTTCGGAATATTACGTAGTATCATTATTTAATTAATTATCTGCCACCTAAACGTAAATGATGAGCGATTTTCCAACTTCAAGTTACAACGCGTGGAAGAAAATTTACTTGAAATTATTATTTTATTCTTTGAGAATTCTGAGTTCAACGGAGCATTTCTAAGTTTTCCTAGAAATTAAATTAAATAATATGAAATTGTTGCAAAATATTAATCTACACTCTTAAAGTTATGCGCGAAATTTAACTATCAAAAGCAGTAACTATAAATTATGCTCAATAATATTTGGATAATTTGTATAGCGCCGTTTTTGTGAAAAATCACCTCAAGGGCGCTGTAACCGTCAACGTCAGAGTAAATTATTATTTGTTATTTGACTACATACAATATGTATGTTCTGAGCTGTTGCCCGTTCAAGTGACGTGCTAGTATCATTATTAGTGTCCAAAGCAGTGCTTTTACAGAACAAATCCAATAGCAATCAGTGATATATAACAGTGTATTTTTGTCGGCAATTTTATTTTATTTATAAAACTTTGGTAAATTTAATACGAAATATCTATCCCCTAAGGACACTTCATCAAGTCAGAAAAAAACTTTAAAATAGAGGTATCTTTTTTAAGGCATCATGCAATAAATTATAATTGGTATTTGGACATTTACAGATGTCGCAGGCTATAAAAAGTATGAAAATATTGATATATTACCATTAAAATGGGAAAAAAATTAAGACACTGAGATTCAAATCGACACAAGAGTGAAATAATAGTTGAGGCAAAAGTTCTAAAAAAAATTTTTGGCATCTCTCGTTGATGAATTTCTAGGAGAATTTTTCCGTATTTCACCTAAAGACATATTATTTTAACGACGAGTTGTTTTCGTTTATCATGTGTAAAGAATAGCCCGTTTAGGGACAACCTTCGCATTATTTACGGCGTCCTTATCTTGCGGGCACTTGCGAGAGGATCTTGATGAATGGATGCAATCAATTCTGCTGGGGCCCCAATAAAAATGGAAATTGACAATTTGCCCCGGTTCCGATGTCGAAGAATGGCTTTGTTTATTTTTTGCGGGACTTTCCCGCCCCGTTTTCGAGACGGGAACGATCCGCAAATATTTGCGGAAAAAAAGTAAATGTTAATTAAGTTTGGGCAATGTAGCCCCGTGCGCCTGGCTCCTGTGGAAACTCGGGAGAATTATTCGCTTTGGACGTTGATATAAAATACAATAGCTACACCCCTCGTTCAAAACATTTGGTTATCTTGTTTCTAACAATAATATATGTTGCTTAATGACGTAGAAGTTTACTATTTTGGAACTTTAATAAGCAATCTACTCAAACAATCTACTCAAATAAGCCAAAGGTAAGTCTGTTAGTTTTACTTGAGGCGAGTAACAAATATGTAAAATGTAATGTAATGAATAACTGAATGTACTGAATATTATCTTGATGTACAATACAGAATCTGTAAGCATCCCCCAAAGAAATAGCTCTGAGGTCATAAAATTGGCACTTCTACTTTGTCTGTTTTTTTTTTAGAAAACGTTATTTCCATAATGAGGTAAAATATTTTTTAAATTAATTAAACTACCAAAAAGTAAAAAAAATATAATAGAAAGCAAAGGGGCTTATGTGACACTTTGGTCAAACATGAGTTTAATATGCAGTTTTGACCAGTTTATTTTCTGCATTGAAGGCTCTGGATTCTGAAGGCTTTTGTGGCCCTTCAGCCATCTAAAATATATTTACCATTTGGGAGAAGGCTTTGACTCATGCGACACAATATTGGGACTTTTTAAGATTTTCATCGCTTCAAAGTAATCTTTTTTTTCGAAATCCAATTAGGTACTATGAATATGAATTTAATAATGACTTATGAATTTTAGTATAAAACAAACAAAAAACTTTAAGGTGCTCTGGTATAAGCTTCCCAAAATAGAGCTTTAGTTCTTTTGACTTTCCGGTGACGATGTGTAGTTTAATGACCTTTTTTACTTTTTTGGAAGTTAAAGCTGCATTTCAGACTTTTTGGCGATTTAAAGCATAAATCATCGATTGAAAAATGCATTACTTGCAATACTTCGCAATACTTTTACTTTAATGTGTCCCTTACAGCAAATTTAATTGTTGTTTGAGGCATTTGTCAACAAAATTAGACGTTTATTCGGTTGTTAGCTTTTAATTTTTTTTTTCGACCGATTGGTAGCTAAGTGGACAAACGCGTTGGTTCAATTTCTGCTAGCTAAATCTTCCATCATTACACAAGCAACATCTTCCACTTGTTATGATGGCAGTAGGAGTTTTTCAAATATGTTTAGGTTATTTGTAACCCGAAAATGATTTTATTACTTAAAAAAAAAAGAAAAGAAAGTAAATTCGAACAGAATTATCTCGATTTCTTTTGTTGTTTTACGTAATAAAACGCTTCATGAGTAAATACTACTAGTTTTTAGTAATCTGAATGAAATATTAAATGTTACACACAAATGATGTTTGCACGCCAAAGTAGAAAAACTACAGTGAAATATTATTTATTATTTTCAACATGCCCAGGCTCCGTTTATCATACTTGTTGTTTCTATTATTGCTATCATTTTTTTTAAAATTATTAATTCCTTAAAATAACACCTTTAAAACATTTTATTTAATAGTTACATGTAAAATAGCATTTTGTATTTATCACATGATATATCCAAGATTATATTGATGATTACATATGAGCAATCCACCAGATAAAATTTAGGTAATTTTTGTACCACGAAAACCAATCTTGCCTTTCTCATATAAATGGTATGAAAAAAACTTTACTCTTAACTTGACTTTCTAGGGTAGATAATTTTTCGGTTATTTTTTTTTTGTATGGTTAAATTACGTGGAAACGATTACACGAAATTGGTTTAATTAATGATATTTCCAATTTTCGATAAGGGGACGAGACGATACTACTATTAGATGAAAAAAAAATTCAATGATTGATTTGGTGTTCTGAGAAACATTAAACGCAGTTTGATAATTAATTAATTTATGTAATTATACTCAATATTCAGCGTTTTTTAAGAATTTCCCATTTAATAACACCCCGTCTGATAAATAATACTTATCTAGTACTGATAGATATACATATTAGGTTCACTAGTAGAAGATCAACCTTGTAACCGCTTTGATAGCTTTATGTTGGTAAAGTAAGTATTGTAGAACGTAAATAATATCCTACTGATTGTGACAGTTGATTTTCGTGGTTAAAAAATATTAATATATGAGTGAAATTATTATTATATTGTCAACCTTTCTCTTAAGGTTCTAGAAAATTCTGCGCGCTCCTGTGCTGTAAACATAATTCACATCCGCAGTTTTGTATTTTTAAGACGTATAAATACAAATATCTTACATTTATTATTAATAGAAATTATTATAATTATATATATAAACATATTTATATATACATATATATATATATACGAGTATATATGTATAAATTGTTGTGTAAAAGTGTTAAAAACGAAAAAAAACATTGACCACTTATAAAACATACGAAGCATTCATTTCCGTCAGCAATTGGCAATCTAGAACCTACATCCCACACAACGTTAGGCTAGGCCAACGCTCGATGCGGCTCCCGACTAACAAATACATATGTTAACAGTTAAAAGGGCACAATCCAAAATATAAGAAATCATTTGTGGCTATAATAATTTATTCGGGCATTTTTAACTAATACTTAATACTTGTTCATACTTGTTTAGTGAATTCGATGCAGGTCTAGACAAAGCTATACACGGATGCCTACTTGGCGATGTGTGTTGTTTTTACAATTCAGAATTTTCGGCCAAAAATTATTTTCTGTTCCATTCGATAAAAACTTATTTATTGTAATTATTTTTATCTTATACATAAAAAATGGAGGAACAGTTAAATTGTGAACTTTGTGTTTCGTATATTTACGAAGATATTAAAATAATTAGAGACGATGTCAGCGCAGTTGACGACACCGGAAAGGAAAGGTTAATGTGACTTTTAGATGTGCCATAGCATCGTTCGAAGTGTTGACAGATAAAATACAAAATCAATATCGGAGAAAATAATCGCAAGGAGTAAGATTCTATTAGCTCTTCTGTGTGTTTAGAAAGAAACAAAGAACAGACGAGAGCTAGCCATGGAAGCCAATCCGTAAAATAGATGGTCCCCATTGAGCATTTGTAATAGTGAAAAGTACTGCGCTCAACTCTATCAAAGGGAAAGAAAATATTCACGTGCAAAAAATAATTCAATGATAACCAGCACAGTTTAAAAAACACACGCAATCTTTTAATTTTTTTTTTTTTTTCGTTTAAGCCAATCACTTTGTAGTTTGACATATTTAAACAAATAAAAACAATTTCTTTTTGTAAGACCAAGGATATTATTTTAATTTTTATGAACGACCGGTTTCGCTTAGCCTAAGTATCACCAGAGCACAAAATAAACTTAACTAAAAATACAAAGTGTGTGGTTATATTATACATACATGCAAATTGAGAACAAAATATTTCATAAAAAAACAACAAAGAAAAAATAAATTTAAATGTTATTCTATTTTTTCCCATTTTTCTGTTATTTTATTTTATACTTTTTTCTCCCTATGAATGTATATATAACCACACACTTTTTAAGTTATTTATTCATTTCTTTAAAAATTTTAATAACTGGAATTCTCGTTTCGCTTACAATACTTACTTACGATGCGGCAAATACATCGACGACATCGATAGAAGTGCCTGTTATGTTTGAAAATGAAGAAAAAAAACAGCAACACTCCACAAAAAGACGGAAAATAATGTTGAAGAGAGGAAGAATAAATTGCAAAATATATTATCGTAATTTCAAAGACATTTTTCTTACTCTCTGAATTGTTTGCTTATTTTTGATGCAATATCTCTTTACCCATGGTCACGACATTTCTAGAGGATTTTATTTATTCATAAACAAAACACAATAATGCAGAAAAAAACTCAAACTGTGATAGGTCGTTCATGCCAAAGGCCAATCTGGTATAAATGCTGCCGAATATGTGAGCGAACAAATACAAAAAAAGAAAATAACCAACCGGGCGGTAAAATAAATCGGGAAAAATATCCGAGGGATTTTTATTATATTATTTAGCATAGAGATAATTCAATGCCAATAGCGATATTGCCTTATTTCGATACTCTCCTAGCATTATGAGAGAAGATTATCGTAGGATATCTTAAAACGGAGATATCTTTCCTTGTTAGTAGATTTACGACCATTGTGACATTGTTGCTTGTAGCATTAACTATGATGAATGGCCAAGTGGTCCGATAATATACGTTTTTCTTTCAAAATCTGAGAGACCTTTCCTTTGCTATTTGTGATAATATAAATAATAATGTTTTTCCTTACAAATAAACATCGCATATACAAAAATATATAATACAATGGGGAGTCCGGAATGTACCATTCCAAGGAAGAGTGGTTACCTTTACCCTTTGTTTTTTTCAAGAAATGTTAGTGTTGACCTAACTTTCCCATTGACCTGTTCTAATATGAAATAATGCATCGGATTAATGTCTCTTCATCCTAGCCACTAAAATTTTACATACATCGAATTTACTTCTCTGCTGCCCGAACATAAATACATTTTTATATTTATTTAAATGTTATACAATCTAATTTTGTTAGCTAAATACCTTTTAGCTGAATGAATTGTGTACAAAACTCAACGTTCATTTTTTAATCAGAAAATACAAAATGTTCACCAATAATATGATGTATTCATGTTAGGGTAGCAGAGATTAAAAATAGTTTTTTTTTTAAATATTTACAGTTTAAGCCATTTATTCAATGTTTATCATCATAAAAGCGCTACATTCCAGGGTGAGATTTGGCTTCCTCTGCAAATGAATGTTATCTACTGGCTGAGGTTGCTTGCTATATGCCTTTAATCCTCAGTCCTCTTATCCTGGTCTAACCCTTTTTCACGTGTTCCATCCACCTCTCATTTTTATTATTTTATTTAATGGAATGTTAGATTTCGTGAAACTTTAATACGAATTTATTAAGTTACTAATGTGGAGGGCCGGTAACCTTACAATATATTTTATTGTTATTTAAAGATACACAAAGAAAACTGAAATATCTTAACTTTTATAATCTCTTGAGGCTTGAAGATCTAGAGGATGATTTAACAAAGATGGAGTTGTGAAGAAAACTTTTATGAGTGATGGAAAAGAATGACCTCGGCTATTACTTTGAAAACTGTGGGAGGAGAAGAGTGTCCATCAAACTTGGTTTACGAGGGACTTAGAAGAGAAACTGCATTCATGTAGTTATAAGTTATAGCCTGGAACGAATGAGGTAAACGTATTCATGGCTGGAACGATTCGTCAAACTAACAAAATCACGTAAGTTTTTACAGAGATTGGGGTGTATCTTTTACCAATATATTTATTTTGGTAAAGATTTTCGACGTGAAATGATGCTTCATAAAAGTGTGGAGCGTTGCGGTTATAAACAGCGTCTAGTTTTTTTTTTAAATAAAATATACTATTATATCGTCGCTTGAAAAACAAAACGGCTTAGGCGATACTTTAGTCGAAAATGAGTTAAATATGCAGTTTCGATCCGTTTTTTTTGCATCATATGCTCTGACTCTCGTTTGATTCTCAATACTTTTGTGGCCCTTCAGTCATCTTAAATATATTTACTATTTGGAAGAAGACTTAACTCAAATGACACAAGTTAGGGACTTTTTGTCGCTTCAAGTTACTCAGTGAGAGCATTGAAGTACCCGAGTTAACTTTTTTTCAAAATTCAACCAGATACTGAAGACTAATGAATTTTATTGTAAAACAAACAAAAAAACACTTTAAAGTCCTCTGGTGTAAATTTCCCGAAATGGTGCTTCAGCCCTTTTACATTTCCGGCGACGGTATGATTATTACGATTATAGGCCGTTCTGCATATGTAAAGAATGTATTACATGATATTGTACTCCTGACTACTCACACGAGGAAGAAACCGGATGCTTTGGGCTTGTTCACGTTATTTGTAATGTTTGAATGTATTAATGCTACCCTTTACCTTAATTTTATGTGTTTTTTATGTTAAATTATACACATCATATTGGTAGGATATAAAGGTGTTAAAAAGTTTTCATTTATCAACAAATTAAATGTCAGCTTAGAAGATATTCTTGTGTTATTTTATATATATATATATATATATATTACTGTATCCAGCAGAGCATAGTTTTTAGAGCTATGGTAGAAAACTGATGATATGTTAGCTATCCAGTGAGTTTTGTCACAATTTTCAATGAGTTTCATTACCAAAATATACAGTTTGTTGTTTCTTGGTCAGTGGATATTAAACTATCACCTAGATATCGTTTGAATTCTTTAGCTAGTTTTCGTAGGATGATTACGGAAGTATTTTCTGTGAAATAAAAACAGAGATCACCCACAGAAAGGTTGGGTTGATGACATTAGGTGAACCATCGGGTTTGGTTAGGTTAAGTTGCAAAAATTAGCAAAAATTAGGACATTTTAGATCAATATAAAGGTTTGTGAAGAATAATAATTACTTAAAAAGTCGCTTGTCTCCGGACACCAAAAACGTGAACCAATGACGTGAACCAATTGTTGCAGTACCTAGAGGAAATATTTCCCTTTTCAGTAGATCTATCCTTAGCACTGGGCATATCCTGACTACCATTTTCAACCCCAACAGAAGGTGGGTCAACTCCTCAGCCGCCTGCCCAGTAGAAAATGTTCATCCTACTGACAGCGGATAATTAAGGTCTTCAAGAATGTTTATGCGAAGAGGATTTCACTTCGAATAGCAGATTATTTGCATTCTGCCGTCACATTATTTGCTGACATTCACAGCGACATCCCCGGACTAACTTATTGATATGTATATATTTTTTTATACTCTCTTATTTTTAAAGTGTACTCTATTTGATTAGATAATTTTATTTTAATGCTGATCACCATAATTCAGCCAGTCATCTAATTTTGAGGATTGTAAAATGTAATATTTTTTTAATCCGTCACCCATATTTTTTTTTTTATGAAAGTTAAATTTAAAAAAATACATTTTTGTGTAATTTTAAGCGAATGAATATGAAAGTTCAAGTAACGGAAAATCACAAGGAATATTTGTGAATATATTTTCCTAAAATCGAACCGGTGTTCAAACATTTTATTTTTCCAAGTGGAAAATAAAGATTTTAGATATTTCGCAGCAATCTACGAATAAATTACTATGTAATATAACCTAACCTAATCTAACCTCACCAAACCTAACCTTGAAGATTTAAAGAGACATGTTAACAATATCTTTTAATGCATGTGCTATTTTGTGTTGCTGTTCATGTGTGTTGTGTAAATAGACGCAGTCTGTTACAATAAGTAAATTTATATACATGTATATACGAGTATATAAATGATTGAATTTTGGATTATGATGCAGTGTTGTTCTTTCTTCTCATTTAGCTTTTTTTTTAAATTATTTTAACATTTTGAGCAAATTATATCACCACACCATCTTGAATTAAAAATTCGTTAGATATAGGTTTATTTATATAGTAAATCCACCTACATCTTTTTCAAAAAAAGTAACACGAATAAACAAAAGATTCGAACCATGGTTTTTATAAAATGAGTTTGACTTACCTATGACAGTAAGATTGACTTTGCTGTTTCTCGTCTGCGCCACCTTGAAGTCCACCCTACAGCGGTACAGTCCCTGGTCTGTCTCTCTCGCCCTGTCCACCCCTAACTGGGCGGGCCTCCGCTCGGGCATGAAGTAGGCTCTGTTCGCAAACACCCCCTCGTCTGACCACCTCTCCGCGATAGCAAAGTCGCGCTCTCTTGCATCGACACTGGAAACAAAACACGTTCAATCAATATGCGAATGACGGAATAATTTGAATGGAATGTCAAATCATTTCACGAAAATAAAAAATTATAATTACGAAAAGAAATTTAAATAAAACATGAACACTTCATTTCAAAGAACATGATGTAGTAAACAGTATATTGTGAAACTGAAATTACGAATATATCATAAGGGGCTATTTCACCACCTCTCAATAAGCTGTCAATAAGAGCTACCCATATGATAGCGTATGTTATCCGTTTCACCACCACTGCGGAACGCTATCCACCACGTAAAGTGTCTGTTAAACTATTCACTGCTCAAACCTACGATTTGCTGCTACCCAGTAGTTAGTACCTATCTACTGGTTTAAAATAGCGGCGAACTGTTTTGACACTTGACAGCTGGCGGGTCTAGTAGGCGAGTTTTCTGTTGAAGTTGACTTTTTACTATAATTATGGAAGTGGTTGAAGATCCAAATATCATAAACGAACAGGACATGGCGGAAAGACATAGACGACGTGTTTTCAGAGCCAGAGTCAATTTTTTATATGTTTTTTTAACGGCATTGTATTGACAGACGTGCATGCAGACAGGATAAAATAATTAGGAGCTAACTAACGAATGTGAAACGCTCGCCAGTTTAATGCCATGTTATTCCGATGATTAGAGTTATTCAATGAATAGTTATTCAACAGTTTATTGAGAGGTGGTTAAATAGCCCCTAAATCTAACATCTTGTTAAACTACAATGGTATCTATGCAACTCTTCGTAAGAATCAGACTAATTAACTACAATCAGTATTTGACGTTGCAGCAAGGGTGATCACCGGGGTGTCCATATCGTCGGTGGAAAGGCAAAAGGACTCAAGCGACACTTTGATCAAAAATGAGTTAAAAATGAAGTTTTCATCAGTTTTTTCTGCATCGAATGCTCTGACTCTCGTTTGATTCTTAAGACTTTTGTGGCCCTTCAGCCATCTAAAATATATTTGCCCTTTGGGAGAAGGTTTGACTCAAGCGACACAAGTTTGTGACTTATTTAGCTTTTTGTTAGAGCATTGAGTTACCTAAGTCAACTCTTTTTTAAAATTCCAGCAGATACTGATGACTTATGAATTTTATTGTAAAACAAAAAAAAACTTTTATGTGCTCTGATGTAAACTTACCAAAATGGCGCTTCAGACCTTTTGATTTTCCGGCGACGATATATTAACCCGTTTGCTCAAATACCCTGAAAGGATTCAGTACAAATTGTGCTCGATGATGTTTAAGGCCATCGACGAAATGAATAGCCCACCTATACGAGTATATCTCTGAGCTATACGTTATGGAAAATACTTAAGCAAAGTCTTAGGCAGTCAACCATTAGATAAGCGATAGCATCTGTCATCGAAAGGTCAACAGAACCTGAGCGTTATTTCAATACTAAGTTTGGTGTTCATGACCTAGGCTCGTAATTAACTTTCTACGAAAATGAGACGCAATAGAATTTAGATTCAAACTAAAAATTTCAGACACTTATGTCAATAAATCAATCATTCCATTCACACGTTGGTAACGATTTGATTGATACATGCATTTAAATACGTTGATATTTTAATTCTTTATAATTAAAAAATAAATTCTCTAAGGCGTAGAATATAGTTTCAAAAAAAGTATTTGATACTCATGGGAAAGTTATTATGCTTGGTTTAACTACCCATAAGCAATTTTAGTAGAAGCTTAAGACCTTAATTTTGAGCAAAGAATCATTTTAATGCGAGTAAAGATCAACGACTCAATAAAAAATAAAAATAAATATATATAACCCATTTATCTCATTATCTGCACTAACTAACTATCACGCCGTTTCCCCGCATGGGTAGACAGAGAGGACGGACCGCCATAAAACTATGTCTTGGCACACACTTGCTTCATTCACATTCATACATCGTCTCATACATACTCTTCTGTTATACTGACTCTTCACATGGCGCGATTCAAGTATTTGATTAACTTGATCGTGCTGTCTTCCTCGGGTGTCGCCGACCTCTTATTCCATTCGCTGTCAAATCAAATATTTTTTTCACACTCTTTTCTTCGTCAATTCGCTCTACATGCCGAAACCATCTAAGCGTCCCTGTATCTGAACCGTTGTCCTAAACTAAACGTGAATAATTAAGATAAATACTTTTTCTTCTGGCGCTAATAATTATAACCTCACTATAAAAGTTAATGTCTAGCATTGTCATAATCATTTACGCGTGGAATACATAATCTTTAAGCTAATACAACGGATGGTATTTTTATCTCACCTTTGTACAGAGTTATATCATATTCAAAATCGCCCCACTGTTGTTTAATATTAAGTTATGTTCTAGTTTTGATACTGATTTATTGTTTATTAAACAATCCACTTGATAACAGGTAACACCTAGTTTTAAGTCACTTGATACAAGCCTTAGTAATGAGTTGTAAATCAAATACTTTTTAAAGCACTCTTGGGTAATTTTTTTTCACGATAACGGTTGCTATAGAAATCATTGAATTGTTTTTGTTATTTTTAATAGTAACTTAAAGAGATGCGTACTTATATCACTCCGGCTACTTTATGGATGTACCAAGATTTGTTAAAAAAACTGAATAAAGTTATTAAAAGTACTATCTGGTAGGTAATTACAAGAGATGTTAATCGGAGGAAAGTTGTTTTGACACTGACTTTGCTTATTACACGGCGTTGGAACAATTTATTGATGTTATTGTTACAAACCACTTTTGCAAATTATCACCACAACACAGGCGCGTGCCTAGTGGAATGGCCAATATACCAACCAATAAATGAGGGGCTTAGAAGCAAAGGCAGCAATATCCTTCATTTAAAATTATTTCCTGGAAAGTTGATTTAACGTTTAATGCACTTTTATTTTGTGAACATGTTAATAAATTTAAAGATAATTGTTTCAAATTGTTTCTAGTTTAATGTGCATTAACATTTTTTTACACTTCATTCTCGATTTCTTTATAATAGTCATTCAAAAGTTGACAATGCTACAGAACCGTTTTTGGAGATTGCTGCCTTTGCTTCTAAGTCCCTCAAATAATATGTTGAAGTAAAAAAATGTAATAAAATTGATAATTACCTTAGAAGTTAACATTGAAAAACAAATCATTAATATATTTTTTTTTACAGTGAATACCGCACAAGAGTTCTTACCGCTCTTAACCTTAGCCACCTCTTAACTAGAGCCGGTGAAACTATGGCATCCTCAAAAGGGGTATGTTGTGAGTTTTAAGGTAGTGGAGAGGGAAAGGAGATGAGAAAGATGAAGGTTGGGAAGTACCTGGCTATTCAAATCTAGTCACCAAACACAGCTAAAGCCATTTTAAGCAACGTTTCAATTCTGAATGGTGGTCTTTCACCAGGGCGATGCTTAGATTACGAGTATCTACCACTCTGGACAATACATCTATCGTCAAATTTTGACATGAAATTTTAAGATCTACTGGAGCCACTAGCGCAAAAGTGATCTGACCCTCACTTTTTGAGAAATAGAGTGATTGAAATTATAAAAAATCTATTTGTGAAATATTATTAGAGAAAAAAATCACCGACCGTATTTTCACAAGAAAAAAAAATGACAAAAAAACTAGCAAACCAGCTTGAAATGAAGTTTGAATTTATTTCAAGCTTAAATCTGATCTTTGGAAATATTATTCTAAAGACAACATCAAAACAAAGAAAGCTTACTACAAAAAAAGCCTATTAAAATAAGTATACATTAACATGACTGTAAAAAATAATTATGTCTCAATCACATTTACATCTCCATAGTTAAAACAGTGGGGGTCAAATCACTTTTGCGCTAATGGCATCGAATAACTAGGTTACATAGTTAATACAACTTCATTCCAGAACGAATGCATGAATACGCGGCGCAATATTTAATACCTACGAGCTGCTACGATAACAACCTAAGTAACGGTAAACGTTTGGTCTGCTTATTAAGTTATTATGTAGTTCTTGAAATTATTTATAAATATGGTATGTTTGCTGGTTGGAGCTACGTAAACAGATTACAGATGGATGTTTGTGTTCATGGCATACGTAAGTTTAGGGTCGCCTGCGCAACGGGGTAAAGTTTCCTGTAAATATAATAAACAACCTAACCTTCTTGTGAATTTGAAAATTATCAAGTTATTTTCATAATAACTTTTCCCATTCAAGGCATAAAGGCAAGCGTCTTGCAATTACATTATTCAAATGGAAATATATAAAAATATAAGATGGTACTTAATAAACAAAGTGAACAGGACAAAATTATATTATTTTTCATTTCATTCTTCCAACCTTTAACAGACTTGAGGTGCTTCTTTGCTATCGAATGGTAACCATCATCATGACAATCTCCACCCTGCACGGCCCCAAAATAGCTTCAGCTTAACTTAATAAGAGGAATAGCACTTGTACCAGTTATCAGACGGAGGGTCTTCTTTTCTTACGTTTTACACCAATTTGCCCTGGGATCGTCAGTTTGGTAATTTTGTATTTGTTGAGATATTGGAGTTTTTATTTCGTCCAAAACAATTTCGCAAGTTAGGGCAATTCGATAAAGATTTTTTTTCATTTGTCACCCTTTTAGTTGAATATTTTTAGGAGGCGGCAATAGATAAACAACCCAAAAAGTTCTGTATTCAATATTTTCTATTTGTAAAGTGTATAGGTTTCCATGCCAGACAAAATAAAACCTATTAACAAATCGTTAGCCCTAAAAATTGTGTAGAAAGCTTTAAAAATGTTAAGAATAAATATTATGTCACCATTTTACTTGAAATTTTTGAAAGAAAATTATTACAAAAAACTCTTGACGTATACTAAACGTTGCGTCAGATTTATTTACTCTTTTCCTGATCTCATAACGTATTATTACATGGAAAACAAGCGTCAGAAAGCATACCTATATACTCGTACACACACTAGCCTTTGCTTGGTAAGATTCCACCCTGTCGCACCGTCCCTCGTTACGTAAGATGTTTTTCAAATAACTGTAATGCTTGGATATGTTATCCACTTAAAAGTTTCTAAGTATCTGACAAGTTTAGCCTTCTCACCCCTCGCCCCGCTAAAGGCTTTGCTTGGCAAGCAGAACTGCGCCCCGCCGCCTCGTAGGCTCGGGCGACACATGTTAGCTGTGACGCTATTCTGTCTACTACATCTCGGGAAGATTCGATTATACATTTTTGTTTGTTTTTTCAATGAAGTACGCGGATAAGTTGAAAAACTGGGGCAAACTGTTAGGGAAGCGTTTTGAAAATGGTTTACGTAGACGCTTGAGACACAATAATGTTCAAGTTATATTAAATATTGAAACAATACCAAACATCATTATATCGCTTGTTTTATATCTGAATGTTGACGCAAACTGAATTTGCGCAATCATGAAACATCCACTGTCTCGGAAGAGTTTTTGGGTTTTATTATCTTAATAAAATCATTTTCCCTTCCATATGTATATATGTACATGTGATGATGTCAAATATTACGATGTCAAATGTCACGATGTTAATTGTGATGATGTTGATTTTGACAATGTCAAATGTAGCGATGTCAAATGAGACGATGTCAATTGTGACCTTGTCAAATATGACGACATCAAATATAACGATGTACAATTTGACGATGTCATGTGTGACGATGTCAATTCTGACAACGTCAAATGTAGCGATGTCCAATGTGACGATGTCAATTGTGACGTTTTCAAATATGACGACGACAAATATAACGATGTAAAATGTGACGATGTCAAGTGTGACGATGTCAATTCTGACGACGTCAAATGTGGTGATGTCAAATGTGACGATGTGAATTGTGACGTTGTCAAATATGACGATGTCAAATGTGACAAAAGTTTGAAACACCTCAGCCTTAGACATTCCTAAATTCATCGTACATATCAAACAAGGGCAGCATCGAACCAAATTTGTTCGATTTCAAGCAATAAACCTGCTATTTTCATAATTTACCACTGCGACGGGAATTAAAAACGCAACTCTCTGACTAAAAGCAAAAATGTCGATTTCACTTTTTACTTTCCAAACTGCAGACTCTGCAAGCTACACAAATTTAAATATATATATTTTTCTGAAGATAAGTTCTTCTTCGGAAAATACTCATTTATCGTTGAAGACAACTACGTTTCGACGATAAATATTATTAGGGTTATAATCAAAGCAAACAATTTAAATCAATAATAAATCTCACTTGAAATCAGAAGCTCCGAAATCCTTTGCACATTCAGAAATGATAATTCATTCCCACACGCCAATATTTGATATTCGGTCTTTGACAAATAGCATTTCAAAGAAGCTGCGCTCCCGAGAGATCTGGGGGGGCAGGGAAGAAATTATTGCAAAGAAAAAGCTACAGAAAGGAATGGAATAAGGGAGCGAGAAGCTCTCTCTCTTCTTCTCCTCTCTACCATACTTTCGTCTCATCTCTCGGATCGAGCTTTGAATTGATCTCGATAAATTTCTTTGGCGGCAAGTGACCCAGAAATATCACATGTATATTGAAAAATCTCTAAAGTGCCAGACATACATTTGTAAAGGACGCCCGAAACAAAAGTGTCCCTTGTCTCCACGGTGTTCGTTTGAATTCAATAAACTTGGACTCGCCCCGCAAGATACTTTGAAATATAGTACCTACGTTCATACGGATTTACGGATGAAAATGAACGAAAATAATATGCCTTACAAAGTTTTAGCATTTTTACTGTGCCAAGTTCTTGGCGTGTCAAATATCGATTTTTGCGCTTATACAACAATATTTCAGGAGGGTCATTATTGATGAAATTCTATGGAAAAATGAACTTATGAATTAACTAATGAATTTTTGCCCAGAGAAAAACGTCATCACTTTTTTAATAACATGTTATGCTGTTGACGAAGAATTCATCTTAAGGTTTCTTTATATTCAATGTTTCTTAATCTTATTTTCATTTACCTATTTACTTACATCTTTCAGATAGTATGCAATCACCTATGTAATACGATTAACACACGCAATCTTTATAACTAAAGTAAAACTAGGCGAAAGTAAACATTTTTCAACAATAAAAATTGCATTTTCGAAGAAAGCAATCACTTTGTGGTTATGACATATTTAAAGAAATGAAAAAATGCCTTTGTATAAGACCACGGATATTATTTTAATATTTATGACCGACCGGTTTCGCTTAACCTGAGCATCATCAGGCTACAAAATTAAACTAAATAAAAATACAAAATGTGCGATTTTATATACGAGTACATACAGAGGGAGAACAAAATATAAAATAAAATAACAAAACAATGAGAAAATAATAGAACATTTAAATTATTACTAAAGAACTGAGAGAAAGTAACAAATACCATGAATTGAAAGAGACAAAACGTCAACCGAGAAGGTGATTAAAGAATAATGATAAATTTTATCAGTTTACAGGAAATAAACCTAATATTGGACTACTGGACAAATTTACCTGACTATTATTATTATTATATTATATGTCTCTTTCTCTCTGTTCTTTTGTTAAAATTTTAATGTTATTCTATTGTTTTCTCATTGTTCTGTTATTTTATTCTATACTTTTTCTCCCTCTGTGTGTATATATAACCGCACACTTCATATATTTTGTAAAGTTTAATTTTGTACCCCGATGATGCTTTGGCAAAGAGAAACTTTTTCATATAGATATTTTTTCATTTCTTTTAATAAAATAAATAAATACTGTGTATCAACAACTTTTATTTACACGATTATCTCAAATCATAAATCATTCCCCGAAGTATTTCAGTATGAGTTATGACCTCTACCACAAAATATCTTTTAAAATATGACACTTTACGGAATAACGGTAAAGGATACTGACTTTGTATATTTGTTTTGTAATATTGCCACTGCGCCATTCATAGATAGCTGAGAAAAATGTGGTCGAGAAAAAAATATTAATTAATTGGCTTGTCGACTCACTTAATTCACAGTTTTGGGCATGTAGAGCAAATGAACGAAAAAATACTGTGAAAAGAATATATTTATTTTATTGTTTACGCCCGAGAGGGCTTTTACATTAAAGGTTTACAATTGACAGTGTGTTATTTTTTTACAATATATAATGTGAAAGTTAATAGAAGAAAAATTAGGGGACGCCGATCAAGTGAATCAAATATTTGAATCGGACTATGTGAAAAGTTAGAATAACAGAAGAGTATATATGAGACTTTGTATGAATGTGGATGAAGCTAGGAGTGTGTTCCAAGACAGAGTTGTATGGCGAACCGTCATCTCTGCCTACCCCTATGATGAAACCACGTGATGGTTTGGTAAAATACATGCATTTTATTTTACCTCAGTGGGTTTTAAACCCCTGACTACTGGGCCCAAAGCCAAAGATTTTACCAATCTGCCATGAAGGCCGTCAATATGAACGTGTATCTTACACTAAATAGTATTATTTTTCTTAAGCGATTCGTTATAATGTATTACATTATATGGGTCAAAAGCCAATAGTAGGTCAATCACTAAATTATTAGGTCGTTGTTGTTTACAAGCTTCATGATGGATATGTTACTTATTTTATGCAACAGTTCCTAATGGAATATTTTATACTCCGCATCTCAACCCTTAAATAAACTTTCATGCGAGAAGACGTAGCTTCAGTTGTTAAACAGTCATAAATAGTTGAATTGAAATTGAAAATTATTTCAGAAGCTATTTTACAATCAAAAATAGCGGTATAACCGAAGTTTTATGAATGCAGTAGCTCTGCAAAGTAAGAAAACAAATGGTCTACCATTTTTAATTTTAAAATCCCTTAGAGTTAGGTTACTTGAAATTATTTTGATGCTATTTTTATCATTTTTAATATTGCTGAATTGTAATCCCAATGAGTTATAAAAACTCATCTGCTGACAAAAGAAATTCGCAGTATATAAAATACAATTTTAATTATATGTTTACGTATTTTTAAGAATATATGACAAATTGTGCATTGTTATACAGTAAAAAAGGGATAGTTTATCTATTTTTTTAAAAAAGATACCAACCAAAGTAGAAATAGAAATAAATATTAAAAAATACGATAAACAAAGTAACATAAAATAATAAGCACTCCAAGTAAACAATTTTAATAGTGACCGTGAAGTTCAATGAATGAGGATTTGTTTAATGTAGTGCAAAACACACCATAGGATAAATGAAAATTAGCTCTGAACATATTTATTTTTAAACTAATTGCCTCTTTCAATTCATATTATCTGTCTCTTTCTTTCTGTTCATTTATTATAATTTAAATGTAATTCTTTTTTTTCTCACGGTTCTCTTATTTTATTTTATATTGTGTTCTCCCTCTTTATGTATGAGTATGTATAACCACATAACATTAATTTTTTTGTTGAGTTTTATTTTATACCCTGATGATTTTAAGGTTAAGTTAAGCCCGTCGATCATCAAAATTATAATATAATCTGTGGTCTTGTACAAAGTTTTTTTTTTTTCATTAATTGAAAGGTATCCTTTAATAAAAAAAAATTGTTCAGTGCAGTAAAATTTTCGCAACAAGTATGTGTTTCTACGTTTGGAAGTGAAATTTTGACCCGAAATCAGTTGAAAATACGAAAAAAGTATTTGGAAAATTTGTGTAGCGCCATTATTGTGAAAAATAACCTCAAGAGTTATGTTCAAATCTAAATTCCTAGGCTCCATCTTATTACTAACTAGATTATATTATCTATGGTAAAACAACATTCATTTATATTTTGAAACTACATAGATGTGGTACATAATCATACTTGCCTGGCGGCTCACTTCAGATAAACACAATTATTTTAATGAAGATGAAATAATAATTTTTTATTAGAACAGAGATTTTTATTTCTTTTTCATGCTTAACTTCAGCATCATCAGGATACAAAATTAAACTGTACAAAAAAAACATTGTATGTGGTTAATCAACGTACATCATATACTACATTTTAATGATTTTTAGTCATAAAAAAAAGTGGATTATTTAAGTTTTGTTTTTTAAATGACACCGATTTGCACTCAGGGGACATGATATTCGCCAAAGTATAGTTGTATCCATTATTCTACATAAATTATTTAAACCCAATGCAGATATTATTTGTGAAATTTTAACACGCGAGAATATTTTTTTTAGGATATTACCAATGTCATTTAAGAATCATCAGGGTTTTCAAAGCGTTTTTGATTTGTGTATGTGATATTATGCAGAAGGTACATTAGCTTCGAAAAAAAAACCATTATTTTAGTTATTACGAACTTTGAGAATGAAACCGATTTGCACTCAGGGGACATGATATTCGTCAAAATTTATCCATTATTCAAAACATTGAAACCGTAATTGATTTAAAATTAAACGAATATTGTATATTACCTGTAAATTAGAATGCCAAGGTCCTCGCGATACCATAATACGAGAAGCACTGCATCCCCAAAGTCTGACGTTGAGATGTCGCAAGGGAGGTATACAGGTTCGCCAGCCACAGTTATCACCTGATTTGTAGGTACTGAAACAAAAAAAAAACAGATTTTAAACATAAGGGCATGTATATACAAAGAAATATGCAGGAAAATATCACTTCATTCAATTATTGGTAAGCCACATGAGAACATCGGTTAAAAATCAATTATTAGGAATCCTTTGAAGGATATAAGGACCTCCCATGTTTCTAACAGAACTAACAAGAAAATCAGGGCTGAGTCATTTAGATACTCGCTTGTACTTAGATTGCATACAGTGGGTATTTTTTTGGCAGAAATTGTAGATATATTTAACTGCACTGAATCTATGGTAGTTACAAAAAGGCTATAGTAGCTTACCTCTTCCAAATAAACTCTTGATTCTTTATTTTATTGTAATATATCTAGTACCTTTATTATGTTTTTGGATGCTTATAATTTACTCCATGTTATTTGTATGTCATTTTTATTTTACATTATGTTTTACACAATTATATAAATAAATCAATACTGACGGAGGGAGAGGTTAAGCCAGCAAATTTATAATAAAGGACTGAATGAAGAATTCACTTGTAAAAAAATATCATTAGTGCTCCACATTGAAGCTCTGATGCCAACACTGATGTATGTTAACAGTGCTTGAAACTGACAGCGGAACGATGAAATAAGAATAATTTCAGCAATAGAAATGAAATCTTTGAGGCTATTACGAATAAAAAGATCCAAAAATAGTGTAAGTCGATGAAAGCGTTGCGAAAAAGATCAAGAAAGGCATGTTTAGATTCGTAAAGAATGATTGGACAGAGAAAAATGTGTCAAGATAATATAAGATGTTCAGGTGAATGGAAGAACCCCGTTGAAAGATATAACACGATTTAAGTAAAACAAACACTTAAGTCTGATTGTGTCAACAATCAGAAATAATGCGAAAATATATTATGTATGAATTTGAATGAAACAAGTTCGACATGATCCGTGTAAAAAATGAAATAATATTTAAATTAACTAATTTAAAATAACTAAAGACCTTCGTGGTTGAGGGGTTAAGACCCCTAACTCCGAATCCAAAGATAGCGGTGCGAATCCTGGCGGGGGCAATTTTTATTTATTTATTTAAAATGTGTTATTTCACATTTAATTAATATAAAACATTTTTGCAGAACGTTCCAGGGTGGTAAATAATCTCAGTAGCGCTTTGGTGAAAAACCACCATTCAGAATCGAAACGTTGCTTGCAATGGCTGTATTTGGTGACTAGATCTAAATAGCTGAGTACTTCCCAAACTTTCTTTTCCACATCCCCTTCATACGCCCTGCCACCTAAAAAAATACCCTAATTGGGGATACAATAGTCCCACTGGCTACAGGCAGTCAGAGCAATTGGGTTTTTCTTTCGATATTAACATTTTTTAGATATGTTTTTTATGTCAAAATAACTAATACCTAAATACGTGATTTTTTAAACCACTTTTTTCAAATGGTTAAATCATAGTGCTGATTATTTATTTATAAAAAAATTGTGCCACAAAATATTTTTTTAACTATCATAGCATGATAAACATGGTTGCATGTATAATATAAGATGTAGATAATCGATTTTAGGTACATATTTTCGAATCGAATGCTTTCAGCTCTTGTAACTGAAAACAGTCAGAGACGAACTTTTCAATTTGCATTTAGAAGACATTTAACTTTTCAACTTTCAGACTGAATAAACAAAATTTTATTCTGTTAAGAACTTATTACGTTGACAAAATTATTTTTCCACAGTAATAAGAGTTTTATACGGCTATATATCTACTGGTCCATACGGTGTCATAACTTCTTTGACGACAATCGCAGGAAAATATAAGGTTTTGAATTCCTAATGCTAAAGTTTACTTATTCAAAAAGTCCGATAATATAATATTATTCAACTTTAATCATGTACGACAGCACCATTATGTATTGGTACTTGTTAACCTTAAAAGCATTTAGATATATAGTACATACATGATCGCTCAAGGGGTACACGGAATTTCAAATCATCACTTAAGCGGGATAATCTGGAGTTTAATACTGTCACTCCAACATAAACATCTGATTTTTGGTTTAATGTTTCTAGGTTTTATTTTATTTTTTCAATTCAATTATTTATTCCTTTTAAAAATATTTCTTAAATATTTTTAAAAATTATTTTTAAAGACATAACAAAATGTATATGGACTGTGTAACAAAGACAATACAAATAAAATGTGTTTTAAAGAAAACAAAGAAAAATAACTATGTAAAAAAAAGATAGACAAGTTTCTTGAATTTTATAAAAAACCTAGTGAAATAAATTTAATATTATTATTTTTAAGTTATGCTATTTTAAGTTTTTTTGTTTTTAGTGGCAGCTATTTTGACGTTTAAGGCCATTATCAAACTGTCTGGCCTCAAACGCCGAAACAGCTGTCACTAAAAACAAAAAACCTAAAATAGCAGAACTCAATAACAATAATATTAAATTTAATTCAATTAAATTATAAAAAAAATAAAATGAAGTTCTTTAAATTGAACTCAAAAACTATAAAAAAAATTAAACAAATAAATATAAATAATGGATTAATAATATACAGTAATTAGGCAAGCAGCAACAACGCTTGCTGTTTAAAGGCAGTTTCACTGACGCAAAATAGGTCGATACCCAAAGCGATTCGATTCAACAGCAAGAGTGCCCTCCCCACCAGCATGACCATTGGTAAGTTGGCTCTGTAGGCCGGGAGATAAAAACCTATCCTGTCGATGACGGCGATAACCATCGGGAACATAAAAGTTAATGCTCTCCATGATAGCCAAGTTTTCGAAACATTCACGAATCAATTTGAAAAAATGTGTAACGATGTACACATCCCTTCTGACCCGTAGATGGTTCGTTTCAAGCATACCCGAGAGAAAGTCACTAGAATAGAGCCACGGATAGTAACCGTAGAAGTAGAGAAATCGTAGAAATTTCTTCGAAAATAGAGCTTATCCTAGAAAACCACAACTATCAATTTTATGTTTAAATTTCTTATTTTATATTCACTAGACAACTTACAACGAACACTTTAATTAAGTTGGCACTCCGATAAAACTGTGAAATGTTAAGATATTAATTAAGAGGTACATATTTAGAGATAATAATTAGGCAAGTAAAACATTGAAAACGATTGAAATATGTGTTTATGATAGCGTAGCAGAGCTGCATTTTAGATTTTTAATTCGATTTATAGCTTTGACCTTTGACTTGAATTTTAGATTTTATAAAAACCTTCTTTGTTGTAACTCATCCAGTTCAACAATCCTTGCCATAGACTCAGAAAGAATGAATTGCTGTTCCTCAATCATCACTCTACTAATTATGGGTATCATTCTCCACTGTCCAAAATGTCGAGACTTGTCAACTCAAGACATGGTCTTGAAATTTTTGGTACCGGTCTAGATGGTTTTTGTCATTCTTTACGACTGTACCAAAACCATGAATTGACCTTGGCTTTGACTTAAATGTTATTTTTAATGTATATATTCGTCCTGTTTTTTGTCATTGCTTCATTGAAATATTATATTTGTGCTGTTTTTTCTCAGTTGTAATAAGACAATAGTCCGTTAGTCTGTAAATTAATAAATACACCTACAAAAATGTTTTTGCAGGTGTGAAATATCTTTAAGATATTTACAATTATTGTAATATCTTTTTTACTCTCGGTGATTCAACATTTTTCCAGTATTATCTCCCGAGAAATATATGTGGCTATGAAGCCACAATATAACTAAGACGAAAAGACTGTTAAGTCAAAGTAAAGCATGTCTATTGTCTATGCTAGCCCGCAGCAAAGAGTGCAGGAAACAGCAATGCATGCCGCTAGCATAATGAAAAGGAAACGAAAGCGGAATATTTTATTTAGTATGCAGAAGGCAAACTTGAGTGGTTTGGATATAAGTCTTGTGATATGATGGAGATAGTAATAAGCCCGCATCATGATGCAGGGTGAGTGAAGCAGACCCGCCCATAGTCATATTGTTCACAGAGGGTCCATGTCCCGGTAGCAAATTATTAAAATTATTGAAATTATAACTTTATATTAGACCACAGATTTTATTTTTATTTTCATGACCGACCGGTTTTGCTTGACCTAAGCATCATCAGGCCACAAAAATAAACTAAGCAAAAAATACATGGTTTGTGGTTACATATATTCGTACTTACAGAGGGAGAATACAATATAAAATAAAAGTACAGTAAGGAAACAAAAGAATAACATTTTTATTATGACAAAGGAACCGAGAGAAAAAGACAGATAATATTAAATGAAAGAGGTAAAACTTCAACTGAGAAGGTGATAAAAGAATAATGAGAAATTTTATGAGTTTTCGGGAAATACGAGTATACCAAAAATTGGACTACTGGACATACTTCACTGTTTATTGAGAATATGAGATTTCATTTTAATGGCTTTCTTTATTTCAAGTGCTTTTAAATTATTTATTTTGTTGTCATGACAAATAAAAAAAACAGTAAATTATTTCTTTACTTAAACAAAGTCTCATAAAAAAATTGACAAAAGGTTTTTCTTATTTTGCATTGCAAAACTATTATTTCAAAATTGTTTAATAATTTAAAAGACGAGGCGTTCAATTGGCCGTCTTATACAAATTTGCGTAACACAACTAACTATAGAAGCTATGAGAGCAGAGTATTTTCCTGCCATGGACTCTGGCCGCCGAAAAGGCCCAAGACAAGGGGCGCTTTTTTGAAGCAAAGGGTCCCCGACCAGATTAGAATAAAGTAAAGAAAATTACTATTTAATAGGTAATCAATAGCACGCAAGATAAAGTGCTTGGAGAGCAGTGGAACGAGTTTTTTTAGGATACATATAAATCTTGCCAACATACAAAACCTAGCAGAGTTCAAACGGGTCTTTAAAACCAAATTCTTTAAAAATCCTACATAAAAATTATTACTTATAAAAAAATAATTTCCTTTAAAAAACGTTCTTAGTTTGCTTTGTTTCGGTTTTCTCCTTAATTGAATCCTTACAAACTCAATGTTCTTACTGTTTACTGAAAACCCTATACTCACTGTCATAAAATATTTTATAGTTCTTTTGTTACTTGTAATATTTACACTGCTTACATTTTTAGAATCGTTAACTTTTAATACTTGAATGTTAATGTTTAAAAGTACCAACATGTTAACTGTCCTCAATATAATTTCCTTTTCTTTGCTTTTACAAATTTTTGTTAATATGAATTCAAACGTTTCAACTGGATTTTTAGACCCTTGGCTTCAAGTAAATTGTTTTTTCAATCTGTTGATGTACACATGGACTGTTATACTCATATCTGAATATTTTTCTCTCGTAATTTATGATGACGATCATGATTTTAGATAGTTTTAATTTGTATATATATTGTGTATTATTTTCTTCTTGTAATATTAGCTAAGTTTATTATGAATGAAGTGCACTCGAAGTAAAATACAATCAGTACAAGTTCATTGTTATTATTATGTAGCTTATTCACTTTAAATTTTCTGTTTATAAAACAAATAATAATTTTAAAATATTGTTTATTATTTTTCTTTATCATGTAGAAATGAGGCTATCAATAAGGCAGTCTTCACCTCAGCAGGCTGCAGCTTGGAATAAATCAGAGAAACTGCACTAGTCACGTAGGTTCTAAGCCATTAAGTGCGGTCTTTTCCTTTACTACGTCTTCTGAACGTAGTAGTTGCAATTCTGCAATTTTGGCCTTTCGTTGAAAACCTTCTCAATTGATTACCCTGTCCAATAGTAATAATAATACTGCATTTCTGTAGAGCAGTTTTGATTATTCACCTCTGTGCAGAGTATTTCCAAGATGTGTTTGTTCACTTAAATTTTAAAGGCTTCCATTCAATTGGAAATGTGTCTTACGTAACTCTATAAAAAACAATGAAATGAATTTGCTAAAAATTGTATAATTACATTTTACATTAGCATTGTGTTAAAAAAAGTATTATTACGATGAGTTATTTTAATATTTGAATGAGGAATGTGTAGTATAAAGATAATCTTTGGAAGCAAATTGTCTGATATTACGTTGAAATAATATGAACCTTATAAATTTTTTTGAGTAATATGACGATCAAATCTTGACAAATGTTATATATTTATTCTAACACATTTCTTAAAAAAAAACTACACACTTATAATTTTAAAAATTTGTACTAATTTTCCTGAAAAACGACATGAAACATGAATCAACACGATTCACCTAAAATTGAGCCCAGACGTAATTATGGTAACCAGACAAATAAAATACTGTCACCTTTTCCCTAGCGAGCTATGAATCCGCGTAAATCGCCAGCTCAAAGTTTCAGTGATATTTGTTTATCGCAGATATTTAACGCCCTTCGTGTATTTAAAAATATTAAAAAAACAGTTTTATAAGATAGCAAGATATTAATATTCACGTCATTGAAAAGGTCACAAACAAGGAACGCAGAAAAAAAGGGAAAATATTTTGAAAATAAATCGCAGGAAACTTGATTATATTGTTACGATGAGGAACGATGGAAACGTAGAAAATATGTCCATTCAATATAAAATTGAAGGAAATTGAAGTTCCGGTAGATGAAAAATACTCTAAAAATATAATAATGTTATTATTATTAAATCATGGGAATAAACTTTGTTGTCAATTTCTTGTTAAGAATGGTTTACAAGCAAAGTTAATTTTTTTTTCTGTCAATTTTTGGTTTCAGTAAATATAATTTTTAAATTTTTATTATTTCTAATTTTGGTTGGAATTCCATTCGGCAAATTTATAACTCCCTCAACTTTATTCCTTTTTAAGTGCAACAATACAGATGAATATAATTAAAGTAAAATTTTTGTCAATTTTATACGGGTTAACAACAACTTGTACTAGGAAAATAACCGGTCCAGTCATAAAAATGGTAAAGTTATAAATTTGTTTTATTAAAATCAGTAATCTTTTAAATTATTTATGAAATACGTACTAGAATTTAGTATAAAACGTTCAAAAAATGCCTTTACTGGTTTTAAAAATGCACCTTTTACTGATATTTCAGTATGTTTTTCATAGAATTTAATGGGATTCTACTAAAAAAAATGGTAATCCTTCTACACGGCCATCCTGCCACAGTCTTTGGAACCTGAAATTGTAATGATGGGATCGTGCTCAATGAATTTTTCGAGCTTATGGTTGTTTTTTATTTCGGTGGTTCTCATTTATTGGCGCAGGTATGATTTTCAGTATCCCATCATCTGACATGGTTTCCACATGGCTAGCCAATCACAGTTCTCGGGGCCTACGACATTCAATGATAGTTTTAAGCTCAATTAGTTTTGTAGTTCATGGTTCATTTGAAATCTGTTCATTCCATTTACCGGTGAAGGTCCATAACCAAATTACTTATAAACTCGTACGTCGTTTTCAGTTTAGATTACCTATATATATTTATAGATATTTTTTCAAAATCAAATTAAAACTATTTAAATAACAACTAGTTTTCAACCTCGCGGCAAGACTTACAACCGACGTTAAAAAATATTCCCATATCTCAGAGCACCTTAAAAATCTTCACTTGCTCAAATTTCCCGAAAGAATCCAGTTCAAGCTTTGCTGGATGGTATTTAAATCAATTAACGGAATGGTTCCAGCTTATTTATCGGAACTGTGTATTCCTGAAGATTCCAATTCGTGGCAGTCAACCCTTAGGTCGGCAATGTTATTAGGCTATCGGAAGGTTGAAGGAACTAAAGCTCACACCAGACACTATATTCGGAGAGCGTACTGCAGGAGTAGTAAAGCTAAGAATATACTATCACATGATCTGAAAATAATAAAAGACTCGACAGAGTTCAGAGCTAAACTCAAAACTCATCATTTCAGAAAATCATATTCATAACAGAATTGCCCTAACGTACGCTAACCCGATAGCATTAATATCATATAATAGTATAAAAACATATTTTATTGCAATGATCCGCGATTTTAAATCCTCGATCCTCTGTTAAACAAAAAGTTCGAACATTTTGAACAGCCTGCAACGAATGTAAATAACTAATATGTAAATATCAATAAGGTAATTTTAGCGGTAGCTTTAGGTTCATAGATAGTTTTATGAAAAATTTGGCGATAGTTTTAAGCTTTGTAAAGCGCCCTCTAGGTGATATTTCACAAAAAATAGCGCTATATAAATTAGCCAAGTATTAATATTAAAGTCTTAAAATGGCATAAATAAATAATTTTGCCATTTTATAAAAAAAAATCATGTTCAGAGTGTACGGTCGCGCAGTGGCTTTGGCCAGAAAAGTCACTTTCCCTTTGAAATCCCTGCTTTGGGCAAACATATTTTTTAATCATCGCGCCTATTATGTTTGAGGTTCATCACAGTAATTTGGATTCAGAAAATGTCCGCCCGTCCTGCTCATTAATTATCACGCCGTGGGTCACAGCGATGTTTTTGATTAACATATGCGGCCACATAATCACTTTGATATCACGCCGCATTGAGGACAAGGCATGAACATATCACAAAAGCCGGTCACTTTTTGTTCAGTCAACCAACAGGTTATGGGACCCGCACTTGTCAAAATTACGTGACGAAAATCATAATCCATTGTCTCTTTGTGGAAGGAATTTTTTTTCGTCATTTTTATAATTTTATTTTAAATTTGATATGCGAAACCAACTTTTAATACCTGCTTTGAGTTCATGTTCAGTAATGAAACATAATTATACACCGAGCAATTATGAAGACTCTTCAAAATTATATAAAATAAAATTTAGTATTGGCAATTTCATAATAGATATTTCTGGTTGGCGTTTTTGAACGAGAGTATATATTTGTGGATTCAAGTCATCACTAAAAATCACAAATATATCGACGTTGGAAAGGCAAAAGGGGCTGAGGCGCCATTTTGGGAAGTTTACACCGGAGTACTTTAATAATTATTTTTTTTACAATAAAAGTCTTCTATACCTGGTTGAATTATGAAAAAAAAAGTTAACTAAGGTAATTCAATGCTCTCACTGAGTTACTTGAAGCGACAAAAAGTTAAAAAGAGTCTTAAACTTGTTTCGTTTGAGTCAAGCCTTCTCCCAAATTTAAAATATATGTTAGATGACTGAAGGGCTACAAAAGTCTTCAGAATCAAACGAGAGTCAGAGCATTCGATGCAGAATTATTTTGATTAAAACTGCATATTTAACAATTTTTTTACCAAAGTGTCGCTAAAGCCTTTTCGCTTTCCAGCGACGGTATGTTACTTCTGCTTCGTTACGTCTAGCGTTTATCGTAGCTATATATCGTAGCGTATATGTTAACGTAGTTTAACTTTACCTGCACGTTTCAAATAAGTGATATTTTTTTAGGCATTTGGGCCGGCTATATCACCGATGATGATGACAATATACATTTTGACTATCTTTTCAACGCAATTATTTTGTTAATGATTTTTTAAGCTAAATAAAATAATTAACGAACTCAAACTAACTTTTCATTTAGCCAAAGCATTTTTGAATTAAAATCTGGGGTTCGTAATTAATTTGAGGAAAACAAGTGATACAAAAACTTGTTGAGTTGAGAAAAAACATGGTAAAAATAATGAAGAGAAAAAAATTTGAACAAAGCACCCTGCGAACTTTTAGAAAAAAAACAAACGCTGATCCTGGCGCAAAATTTCGCAAATAATGTAAATATTTGAATCAAGTTCGCAAAATTACGAAACTTTAGGGGTAGGTACGTAGGCTTCGCATAAATTAAGCTATACACGTTTTGCTATAAAATTTATGACACGAATTCGGTACAAAAAAGGGTAGGGCATATCTTTCAAAATCCAAACAGCGCTAAACAACAGCTGATTTAGTAGCGAAGGGCCCGGTTTGTGTTTATTTCATTGTTAATCTGAGTGTTTTAACAGCGAGAGGACACGATTCACCCCTTCTACCATCTTTGGGGTGGGTCGCCCTCGCCTTAAACTCTTCAACCGACACAGATAAGGGATGAAATTTTGTAACAGGACTGTTTGAAGCGTTATTTTTTTTCAACTTTCTGATAACTTTTAAAATACACAGTCATTAAAAGTCTCTCGTGGCGTTTCATGATACGTTATTTTTTACCAAACGTTTTATTACGAAACACGTCCCGGAAAAATAAATAGGGGTGAAAGGGTGATATGGGCAGGCTTTCGGGGACCGAGACAACATTACAAATCATGAACAAAACGGTGAAAAAAAAACAAAATTTTATACTTGCACCTAGCCTCACATACTTTAAATTTCGCTCTACATATTTGGGGATCGCTTAAAAAAATTGTATTTTTTACCAAAAATTACAATTTTAAAGCACCACGTTTACAAAGATTTAAAAAATACTCTTGTGTTGCCAGGTAAGTATGTTGATGTATATTTATATAAACAAGGGAATAATATTAAGTAGAAATTCAGATTTGTACAGCGCCCTTGAAGTGATTTTTCACAAAAATGGCGCTATACAAATTATTCAAATAGTATTATGATTATTACACATACCACATATTATAATCCATATTTATGAATACATGTGAGAATTGAATGACGCTAATTATTGGTGTAGTTCACACGTCAAAAAAAAAACAAAGTGAGAAAATCGTGGAAACACCGTAGTCAGAATAAAATTTCAAACTTTTGTATGTATGAACAATTTTCCCAGTGGATCATATTTTCCAAACGTGACAGAAGACGCGTTTATACTGTAAGCATATTAATACTATCAGATGACGTTTATTGACGTTGTGTCACTTAAAATATCATTATTGTCGTGTTACGGCATAACGTTTTCACGAGTAGTAATAGTCAGAACAATAGACGTCATCATATTATGTACGTACTACGCCCAAAAACAAACAAAAAAAACTGTGAATCTGGATCTAATGTCTTCTGTTGTCGTAGTACGAATTTGAGATTGGTGTTTGCCATGATCATAAAAAAACTTATCAGGTGCTTCAGCGGTACTGCTGTACGTATAATTTTATTCGTATAACATCGCATTCAAAATGTCTAAATGAGAGTCAACCTAAAAAGTATCTCCCAACTTCTCACAAACGTTTTAAAAATGTATAATTTTATTTTTCCAGCGGACAGTAAGACCAGTTATCGAGTTTTACAGTTAGTACCATACAAGAGTCCTAACTGCTCCTAACAGCCTAGAGCCAGTGAGTCTATGACTATGTTGTGAGGTTGAAAGTGGTGAAGAGGGGAAAGAGATAGAAAAGAGGAAGGTTGGGACTACCTGGCTATTCAGATTTGGTCCCCAAACACGGCCAAAGCCATTTTGAGCAACGTTTCGATTCTGAATGGTGGTCTTTCACCAGGGCGATACTTAGTGTATTTACTACTCTGGGACGTGCCGCAAACATACCATAAATTATCTTATATTAATTAAATGTGTTATGACACACAGAAAACAAATAAAAGTTATTTGAGCACACCAAGCTTGAACCCACAACCTCTGGATTCGTAGTCGAGTGTCTTACCAATCGACTACGGAGGCCGTCATAAGCGTAGCTTTTAAAATGGTTTATAGCATTTTAGTTATATTTGTCAACCCTTTTTCGTTTAAAGACAATAAATGGCAGAATGTTAGGCCGTGAAGTCCGTAAGCATTTTTTGTTGAGAACACGAAACGAAGACTTAAGACTTTATGCCACATTTTTGAAGGATTTGTTTATGCGGTTTATATCAAGTTGACCTCAATAGTAAGTGATAAGTTAAGAATACGATTTGTTACCCAATTTTCATTAATTTGCTGACGATAAATATATCCTAGTGTGTATTCTATACCGAGTATCGAAGAAACAATATGAAAACTGCCCATTGGAAAAGGTTACACTTTTCCAGTCGTATTTTTTTCCTGGGAGGCGACGAAACGAGGTTTGAGTGGTGCTTTAGGAAACAAAGCTTTAATAACGCATGTTTTTCAAAGCAAATAAAATCGTTAATGATAAAGTATGAAAAATATAAAAAGGTTCAATAAAACGGTATTGCGTAAGCTATCTAGGGGGTTGAGAAAATTCATTAACGATTTGTTTGGAAATTCATGATTTGATGACGGCCTGCATGGCCGAATAGTAAGACGCTCGACTACGAATCCAGAGGTCGTGGGTTCGAACCCGGCGTGCGCAAATATTTTGTATTCAATTAATATGTGCCGTGGCACATTTAATTAAATATACATAAAATAAAAAGTGTATTTGCGGCACGTTGCAGAGTGGTAGATACTCGCCTAGGTGAAAGATCACCATTCAAAATTAAAACGCGGCTTGAAATGGTTGTAGCTGTGTTTGGTGATCGGATCTGAATAACCAGATACTTCCCAACCTTCCGCTTCCTTCATCTCCTTCCCCTCTTTTCTACCTTCAGCCTCATAATATACCCCTATTGGGGATGCCATAGTCTCACTGGGTCTAGACAGTTGAGAGCAGTTGAGACTCTTGTGCGGTATTCACGTTAAAAAAAGTTTATATTAGTTAATCCAAGTATAATGACGTGGTGGGTGAGCAAAATGTTATTTCATTTTTATAGAACCTATATTACGAGTATGACCAACTAAAGAGAAAAAAGTGATTTGGTGTTATCACAGTTGCATTAAAGTAATTCTTTATTTCATTGTTGTTATTGTAAATACTGATTTTTCAGAATTTGTTAATCATGATATCTATTAAAAAATAAGCGACGTTAAATCATAGTACATTTGTGTTGATAATATTCTTCACAAAATGGTTTCAATAATGGGCTGGGATAGACAATGTAGACAATTCTAATAAACAAAGTTGAACAAAAAAGTGATATACATGGCCTGTTCAAAAGAAAAGGTGAATTTTGAATTTTCGCGAGCTGTGTACAGTCGATTATCGTTTTTATTTTTGTTATGTTGGTACACATATGTTTATCATATGTTAGCATTATCAGCCATTTTGATTAGTGGTTTGTTTTTGACAACTGGAAAGGTTAGTCACGTTTTCGTGTGTTCTTCGATTTTTTTACTTTTGAAAAAAAATGGATTTTATTTTATTTATTTCAATATATGTACATATTCGTAAGTGTTTATTCTTTTTTTTAAATTTATACAAAAACAATGTATTTTTGTTAGTTGTTGCTATAAAACCGGTAGGCTACCGTATTCCAATATTATTAGTAGTGTTTTCGTAGAAAGCAAACACTTTGTGGCTTGACATATTTGAAGAAAAAAAAAACTTTGTTTAAGACCACAAATTAGTTTAATTTTGTGTCCTAATGATGCATAGGCTAAGAGGAACCGGTCGGTCATGAAAAATAAAATAATATTCGTGGTCTTATACAAAGTTTTTATTTCATTAATTATGTCAAACCACAAAGTGATTGCTTTCTAAGAAATTATAATAATATCTTATTCCCAATACTATATTATCTTTAAAACTTATTTTTTAACTACATGTATTATTGCCTGCAGAAACCATTTTTATTTTGTAAAAAGCAATGCGGAAGAAATAAGTCATGCTTAAAGTATTCCAAAAAATGTTGACGTCACCTGTTAGGGGAAAAACTCAGCCTTACATAAGGTAATAAGTAATAAGTAATGTAGTATACCGTAGGCGTCAGGTTTATTTACTACGCAAAATGTCTAATTTTCTTTGCGGGGCGCAAATGCTCGGGTCGTAATTATGATTACGGCGGAACGTGCCAACTGCGCAATCTCTCAAATTGCCAGGAAAAATAAAACACCACCTTACGGCTCGTTTTCATTTTGGATTGAGTTTTCCACTACCTGCTTCTTAGGTATACAGGTATAAACTCCAAGTCTTAAAACTAAAGTATTAAATTATTCACACATTTTATAAAGAAAACTTTTTCTGATAAATAATGCAATTACTAAAAGGTATTCATTGTGTTTTTTTTATAAATTTATGTTTTGAATCATTAAGAAAAAAAAAAATTAAAGAAGAAATAAATATTCAAAGCGCTTAAATAATCAAAAACTGTAAATTAAAATAATTTTAATTTGCGATTTTTAATAATAAGTGCCCCGATGAAACTAGTAAGCAGAATTATATCGTCGCTGAGAATGCAAAAAGGCTTAAGCGACACTTTGGTTAAAAATTAGTTGAATATGCAGTTTTAAAGAGTTATTTTTTCTGCATCGAATGCTCTGACTCTCGTTTGATTCTGAAGACGTTTGTAGCCTTTCAGCCACCTAACAAATCTAACCAGGTAGGTACTGAAAACTTATGAATTTTATTGTAAAACAAACAAAAAAACTTTAAAGTGCTATGGTTAAGACGTCCAAAAATGGCGCTTCACCCCTTTTGCCTTTTCCGGTGACGATATACGAGTGTACAGGTATATATATATTTTTTCAAAAAGAGAAAAATTAAACGTAAACACTGAGGATACAACGAAGTGATTTATTTATCATCAGCTTTCAAAAAAAATTTGTATGAAGTAAGATAAAATAGTTTTTTATAACAATAACACAGGTTTTAAAATTCGGGTTTTCATCTGAAAAAGCAGTTTAGAATTATGAAAGAAAAGTCGCTTTCCGTTTCTTAAAAAAAGGGATGAATTTATTTTTACGTGAAACATGTCAAGAAAAGTGGGAACACAAATTAACTAATTCAGTTATTTTTATTGTATGGTCGTATAAAAAAATAATTATTTTCTTGTTTGATCGTACAAAAAATAAAGAATTCTGAAACAGGTGAAATTTATGGGTTTTTGTTCAATTCATTGGTGGGTTACAGATTTCTGGAGAATTTTTTACCTTTTTGCCCCACAGATAATTCTAAAACTTATCACAAAAGAAATACGATTTTGAAATTATTTTTCTATTTTCTATTAATTTTTACTCGTAAACATCGTGATAATTCTTTTAGAGACAAGACACGTGTAGCAATGTAATAGCGATCATTTAAAATATTAATTAGTAAAATGCAAGGATGTACAATAAATTTATTTTGTTCAAATAATTACATTGGCATTATCATTTTACAAAGTAGCATCATCTAGTATTGTAGATCTAAGGTTGATGTGCTTTAAGCTTTCATCACATTTGACATCGTCATAATTCGATGATAAGCGCCTTTTATTCCTTTTTCAGATTTTAATGGTCACCGTTAAACTTCGATTCCCAGGCCCGTTTGACCTTGGAACAAATTGTTTTTTTTTTAGTTGGTCATAATTTGTTTAAAAGCTGAAACCGACAATCAGCGTAAATTATGTTGGAAAGACCCCAACCGTTCAAATAAAAAATGGCGGTGGCCATTGAATTTAAACGGTGTCAAATTAATGTCACGAGCGCTTAAAACATATCAACCTAAGATCCGATAAAATAATTGTGTGTACCTACATTCCATTTTTTAAAAAAAATTCTGAACTGAAAAAAAAAATATTGCGTAGTTTTTACACCTGAAACTAGAAAGGAAAAAATCTTTACTGATGTTAAAAATACCACATGGGTAATCACAAAGTTTTTGCAACTACGAGTATTATTCTCTGTTTTTATCCTAAGTAATTTACGTTCTTCAAAAAGGATCACAAACCGCGAAGATGATAATACCTTCAATAGGTTAACATTCATAGTGAAAAATGCATATCTACCTAAGTAGATTACGTTTAATAAAAATCGGAAATTAAAAATTTAAGTCGATTCCTATCCTACAAAATCACAGATTGATATAAAATAAAAATACAAACCAGAGATCACTTGAAAATGACAATTAATTGACCTAAGTCATCATTGCTTAGAAAGTACCTATTTCAGTTTGATTTTGCATCAAATCCTTTTTTGTTTAGAGTGGATTATGTTCAGTATTGCAAATTTATAATGATAATAGAGACCTGTTGTAATAGTATATATTACATAGATTAAGCTCGTGCAAACTTGGCGTTGAATATCCACATTGCGTATGAATTCCTGAATTAAGGGTTTATAAATAGACGTATTGTTTTGCTTGAAAAACAATCATCGTAAGAATTTGTCTCCCCGAAATCTTAAACAGAAAGTAAATGGTCTCAGAGAATTTAATTGAAGCTTTTTTAAGTTCAATATTGACTAAGAAGGTTCTTGTAATTTTATTTGAAATATGAAACGTTATGCAACCGGTGAAATTATCACAGAAACCAAATTACGTATTGTTTAAAAATGTAAATAATATTTTAAATGGAAAATTAAACACGTTCCACACTTATATAGTATAAACTTGAAAAAATTTCCAACCAATAATAATTATGTCTTTCTATTTCATAAAATTTCCAGGAAAACTGTTTTTCGCACGCAATTTCGCTTCCTTTCCAAACTATGACCTTTGAAGTTTCCATCAAATACGATACAATATAAATATGCATATTCAATACATATTTATTTAAGGAATATTTTCAGACTGGTTTGTACGTAGTAAGAAATTTAACAGTACAAAAAAGTTATTCAAAACACGTCGAAGACAACACGTTCATATTCAAAATAAATAATATTTCTTTGAAGAACAGTGACTGTCGCTACCCAAATATTAAGGTTTGACTATCCAACAATGTAATGCTATACAATGATGAAAAATGTCCTTTTTCATCTGTAAAATACCCAAATTTATTTTTAATTACCCTCACTGGACTTTGAAGCCGAGACCACTCTTCAAAGTGCTCAAATATTTAAAATCATGCCACCTCCATTTCATAAAAAAACACTGTAAACTTTATTTAAATATTCCATTCTTACAATTGACTCACCCGGGTTAAGGTTTTTTTGGCTACGCACATAGTTATTGGTTCCAGAAATCTATGAATTGAATTCCAGAATATTATGAAATTTATGAATTCAAATTAAGTCTCCCAATCTGATTTGAATTACCTTATTTTAAATAAGGTGTAGTAAAAGGTAGTGAAAAGGCTTATTCATACTTATAATTGGTGTTTTCTTTGTAGTTAGCTTGTCAGGAACCTAAATACTATTCCCCTTTTGATTTTATTATAAAGATAATTCTCCATGCCATTGTCGTTAACGTAGCCTTGTCACCTGTGAATGTGCTTAGTATTATTTGTAGTAGTCAAATAGACAAATGCATCGGGTTCCCATCCTGGCGTCGTGGGTTCGATTATATGATAACTAAGTCCTCCATCGTTGCACCAGCAAAACTTGAAGATTATAATGATGAAAGTAGGAGGAATTCAAATACTGTCAAGTTATTTAGGCCGGCAATATTTTTCCATCATAAAAAAATGTATTAGTCAGTAGTAAAAGAATGTCCACATAAACGGCCCTCCTCACTAGTGACCAAATTCCTGTAAAAGTATTACCGAGGTTTTTGAATAGCCGCTTCTGTATTGGAAGCAGTCCATCTTTTTTTCCGTAAGCGGCTGAAATGGTTTTTCTGGATTTTGAAGCCTCAAAACCAACTTAAAATAGTTTAAGATATGCCTTAAATGTTAATTCTTTTTTTTCAGGAAACGAATAGTTAATACTTCAGTAAGCATTCAACACAACAATATTATGAAATTTAGAAGGGTCAAAACAAATCGTTCCAAAGCGCTATTGCCATTGAAACCTAAAATGATTCGAGCTTGCGTATAAGCCACTATTATCCTTATTTTCAAGTTGGTAGTTAAACGTTTTGAGACGTCGGAAGCGAGTAACTGCGAAACCACCAATACATTTAAACCTTGCCTACATTAAAACTTTTGAATAAAACGAATTATGAAAGTTTATCTCGGTTATTTGGCGCTTTATGCTATCTTGTTTACTGACAAAGACGTTTAAGAACAGGGGATTTGACATTTATAATAATAAATATTTCTCTCGTTGATCCCGATAGCGAAAGTAACTTTTCCGAGATGAGCTAGACTAACAAAATCGCGATCAAGTCGCTTCATATCTCCTGTTCCCCGAATGTTTTTTTTGTTAGAATCGTAAAAGTTAATTCACCACTTAAATTGTATTTATTACGGTTAAAATTACACTGGATTCTAAGTTCGTACCTCGGACGTTTTAAGCCGATTAGCGACACAAAAAACCGTTTAAACGAAAATTTAAATGAATTCGTAATGATTTTCTAGGAATTTGAATAAGCCCTAAGTTTTGAATAAAGACAAGATTATTCAGGAGCTTAGGCCCTTCAGGGTCTTGCTTGCTGAATTTCAGGAGGTTATTTGGTAAAGTACCACCTAAAATTGTTTTTATTTATGCAGCCATTGCAGCGATAAAAAAAAAACAAATTTTTCATCAACCACTATGTACATCATATAATACAGTTTTCTGCATCTGTATTTGCCTTCTTAGGTTCAATTCCGTGAAAAATAGTGTAGAGTATACGTAACGGTTTCGACACAAAAATCGGAACAAGCAGCGGCAAATTTTATGCAGAAAGTAGCATAAAACAAGAAGTTCATAACTCATCTGAGCTTTTAAACATCTTAACAAACAGGAATATGATTATTATTGTTTCATATGAAGTTTTATGGTGTGAAAAAAAAAAAGTTTAATAATTACTTTTTATTTGGTGGTGGCGAAACCTGGTTGGTACTAATAAACATTAAAGCAGTGTAATATGTAAAGAATTGTTTTATTAAAAAAAGGAATAACTCTGTGTGTGAAAAAGTAGAACGGAATTATTGAAAAACGCAGGTTTCCAGGAGAGCCAAACCAAAATTTAAGAAAAAAAAAATTGTCCTTGTTCAAAAAATAATAGTTTTTTTTTATCTTCTGACTCATCTCATTGCTAGATATTTTATCTAAGAAAGAATTTTTATACTTTACTCAAAACTTGATAATTTTTAATCATTTCGTTCTTTCTTTTGCACAAAGAATTATTTTGAATATAAGAAAACGGAAAATATGTGCATAGATGGCAGAAAAATCCTTGAACCGTGAGTTTTGGTGTTAATGAGTTTTAAAATGAAAAAAATATGATATGATATTTAAAAATGAAAAAAATAAATAAAAAATAAAAAATAAATAAAAATTTAAGTTATTCTAAATTTTAAGTTATTATGATATGGTGATCGTGTCCTGCCAGAAGTGACCTGCCAGGTAAGTATGTTGCTGTATATTTATATAAACTAAGAATTAATATTAAGTAGAAATTGAGATTTGTACAGCGCCCTTGAGGTGATTTTTCACAAAAACGGCGCTATACAAATTATCCAAATATTATTTGTATTATTATTAAAAAATGAGCCGAAAAAACAGCTCTTGATTCCATTTCCATGTGTGCTATTGATCCTTTTAAATATTAAGCCGTTAAAAAATAAGGCAAAAAAAATTGTAAATTAGTTGCATTTATAAATTTTGTACCAGACTGTCTCACTCTGAAAAACTAAGACTCTTTAAGTTTCTTTAAAAATAACATCACAATGGAATACAACCACAAATAAGCAATCGTGAAAATGGAAATGAATTATTTGAGGTTATCTTCAGATAAAATTCAATAAAAGAAAATCAAAACCTGCAGTTTCCGAACTCGAAATCAAGGGTTATAACTAGAACACCACTTAGTGATCATCCAATATTGCCTTCATATTAAACGGGACATAGTAAGAACGCGCCTATGTAGCATGTTTACTTCCCCCAAAATGAAATCCCTTGATGTAGGATATTTCTATAAAAATGCTTATTTCACGTCTTAAAGATAATATAAGACGACACACTTAGGTAAGAAAATTGTTTTACCTGGGCTTCAAACGCCTGGCGACATTATGTAAATTTAAAATTCAAAATGCGGACAAGGGCGGCGGGAACCGGCAGGAAACGGAGGAACAAGATGTCGTCTAAACTAATGACATAGTCATTTTTGGCTAATAGTCTAATTCATCTAATGATCCAGAAGCCCTGGATAGCTAAAAGGCACTTTGCCGAGATTGACAGCATAGTTTGCCGGGAGACATTAATGTACTATATAATAATTAAGACGGGGCGTTCGGATGGTAAGGGCTTTGCTTAATTCGGTACTCTATGTGTTGTGTAGGTACTATGTACAAGGAGAATATTATGGAGTACCTACCCAATACCCAAGTGTGCTGAACCTTGGAAGGTAATTCAGAATAAAACAAATCTATAAAATTAAAAAGAAAATATTTTGGGATGCAATAAATTTTTGTTTATTTATTTATTAGTTTTTTTTACAGTTTTCAAATAAAATGTGTCCCTACTGGGGTGCCCCGTTCGAAGGCCACATTTAACATTAATTTTCTTATAATGTAAACATCAGCTTACGAAAGTGTACAGGTAAAGCAGATGTATTAAATGGAACTATTTTTTCACGTTAAAACTAATTTCAAATATCATTACGATTAAAAACAATATAATTATTTTTTACACTTTTTTATCATGATTATTTTTTTCATATCGGATAAGTATAAACGGGTATCATGCCCAAACAAACATAGGCTGATACATTATTTTTATAATTGCAGTATTTTTTTTTAGTACAATAATCATAATCTTTAAAACTATCTTTTTAATCCCTCTTTAGACATGATACCTAATATCCTACATTAACAATTTTTGCATTTATTATTTTTATTTTTTCCTATGAATTTGTGTTTTTTCTTCTTTTTTATTGTGTATTAAAAAAAATATCAATTGATAAAAATGTGTTGCATTGGGCTACTCCAACATATCTTCTGGAATAAAAAAACTTTATTATTGTTAATAGATTAGACCGCAAAACGACTCTATTTTTGTGGGTAAGATACTAGGGTAGCAGTTAGACGGAATGAGTTTGATAACTACAGCAGGTTTCCCCCCCTTTGAACATAAGTGATGCTTGGTAAGCTGTTCTTGCTTATAATCTCAATAGATTTAAAGTACCGTTTTCGTGTCTCTTTGTTTTTCATTGACATTCATTGTTTTCAAGTATGAAAAGAAAACGTAAATATGTGAAAGAAAAAATGATTAAATTGAATCTAGATATGTTGATATTAACTCCACAATCTCAACGGTGTACTCTGTGATCCCTGCGGCCATTGATAATGACGATAAACAAGTAATTAGTTGAGCTTTCTGGCAGTCAAGTCTCGTTTCAAATCACCGCTGCAACCGCTAGATGCAGCAGGGCCATTAAGTGCAAATAAATCAAACTACAGCGGCAGTGGGTGCAAATCTAGTATGGAACTGGCTAAATCTTCTTCCTTGGGATTTGCCCCGAGGATTCGACACCAGGGTGCCGATTTTGTTAACCTTTTTGAAGAAATAACGTGAAGGAATTTATATTTTCGTAGAAAGCAATTACCTTGTGGTTTGACATATTTAATAAAATGAAACAATAACTTTGTATAAGACAACAGATTCATATTATCTGTCTCATTCTCTCTGTTTTTATATTATAATTAAAATGTTTTTCTATTATTTTCTTATTTTATTTTATGTTGTTTTTGTACTTTTTGTTTAGTTTAATTTTGTACCCTGATGATGCTTAGGCTAAGCGAAACCGGTCGGTCATAAAAAAAATAAATGAAATCTATGGTATTTTACAAGGTTATTATTTTATTTCATTAGAAGCAATTTAATTCGTCAAAATTTAGGTGCTCAGACCAAAAAGATTAATGGGAAGATTTAGTAACCGGCTGCACAGTGAATGACTGCAGCCTGCAAGGTGAGCTTGCCTTGATTATACTCAATCTCCGATAGGAGAGGGAACCAGAATAAGAAGAATAATATGAGCGAATCTAGGATTAACTTAACACTAAAGCTATGTGGTGAGTACATAGTACAATTTGCATTATTTTTTTTCCACAAATGTACAATATTTATTGAAGAAAAAAATCAAATATTCAATTGTGTTTGTTCCACCAATTTGAATGATTTTTGTAAAAATTTACATACCCTTTCTAAGACTCTTTCAGGCATTTTTCACCTAATTATTATTTTGGGATTCGATTTAAGATGTTCATGGTCCAAAGAAAAGACACTGCAAGGCTATTAAAAACGTTGGCTTAACCAAGAAAAAGCACAGAACGACTTAAAATTAATTCAAAAATCAATCATCACAACCATTTGTTCCTCATAATTCATAAGGTTTTCTGCACTTTTATCTAAATAAGCGTATGTAGACACTCTATTTTTTATAAAACACAATATGAGGTTATGTGGTGTATTTTTTTTAACATTTATGTTTGAAGAATAAACAGATGTACACCAGCTTATAGATTTCACTCAAAAGAAAAACCCATGTCCCTTTACTATTGACCCTTTAAAAGCAAATCCTTTCAGATCCTACAGAACCAGGTCGAACGAGTTGAGAAAAATGAGGGGTGAATCCAACGTAATCAATGAACAGTAAGTCCCTAGAAGTGTTAACTACACCGATTTGGAAGAAAATTGATTTGATTGGTTCACATCATTTTCATCGGTTAAAAATAAATAAATTGAAATTTGAAAAGCTTGATTGATTTCATCTGAAGTAATCGAAAATTGACAATACTTCAGATACACTTCCAGATAGCTTTTGTCGTTGAGTGGTAAGACCCTCGACTACGAATCAAGAGGTCGCGGGTTCAAACCCGGCGGCGCAAATGAATTGTATTTAATTTATATATGTCATCACAAATTTAATTCATATAAAAATAATAATTCCTATATTTGGGGCACGTTCCAGAGTGGTAGATACTCTACATATCGCTTTGGTGAAAGATTATTTAACACTATTCAAAATCCTAATATTGCTTGAAATGGCTTTAGCCGTGTTTGGCGACCAGATCTGAATGGCCAGATACTTTCCAACCTTTCTCTTCTCCCCGTGTACTACCCTCCCCACTAAATTCAGCTTCACAACATATCGCGTTTGGGAAAGCCATAGTCTCATTGGCTCTAGACGGTAGAGAGCAGTAGTATTTTGTGACCCTCGTACGGCATTCACAATAATATTTTTTCAAACATAAGTTACGCTTACAACACCCTTTGGTGATCAACACTTTTCAGTGATCGAAATAAATACATTTTCTCAGAGATCGGTGTCGAACCTTGCAGCGGAATCGTCTCTCGGAGAAGGCTTTAGAAGCTCGGCTTCCGCTGCACCCGCGGGCGCCGAGATAAATGCACTTTAGGGGCCATAAATTTGTCCGAGATGCGCTCGGTTCCGCCGTTGCCGCGCCCCAGGCCGCGCTACCTGAAAGCGCAGGTTGACTGAAAGATTCGACACTTAATGTTTGTCACTTGAGCTTTGAGATTGTTTGAGTACTTTTAGCAAGTAAATAATGCATTTGTATGGCTTATTTGTTAAACAAACTTGCAAGAAAGCTTATACGTTGACGGAGTGAAATTCAATTTCCTTTTAACTAACTAACTAACTAACTAACTAACTAACTAACCATCCCGCCGTTTCCCCGCAAAGGTAAGCAAAAAAGGCGGACCGCTATACAACTCTGTTTTGACACACACTCCTTGCTTTATTCACATTCATACATCGTCGTATACATACATACTCTCCTGTTATTCTGACTCTTCACGTAACCCAATTGAAATATTTGATTTATTTGATCATGCCATGTCTTCCTCGGGCGTCCTCGACTTCTTCTTGCATTCACTTTCGCATTTATCTTAGGTACAAAATTTATTACTTAGTTACGTTTTTAATGATTTTTTTAAATTTTCATAGTGAATACTGAGTCCCAACCACTTTCGACCATCTAGAGCCAATGAGACAATGGAATCCCCAATTGGTATATGTTGTAGCTAAAGGGAAAGAGATGGGAAGAAAAAGGTTTAGGAATCACCAGGCTATTCAGATCAAGTCATCAAACATGGCTAAAGCCATTTCAAGCAACGTTCAATTCTGAATGGTGGTCTTTCATCAGGGTAATACTAAGAGTATCTCTCACTCTAAAATGTATCGCAAATATAGCGTATATTATTTTATGTTAATTCAATGCGTTATGATACATAATAATTTGATAAAATATTTTTGCGCACGCCTTGCGCACCCGCAACCTTTGGATTCGAAGTCAAGCGTCTTACCACTCGACCACGGAGGCCGTCCGGTGCCATCTGAGTTCTGAGATTGCGATTTTTGGAGCACAGCCGTCAAGTAGAAATGATGTCCTTATTTTATCTGTATTTCAGTAAAAGATACTACTATGAAGAACTTGCTTTATCAATCCCTTCAGTACCAATGTATACCGGAAAATAAGTTAAAACGCGCGTCCAACATATGAAAACAGGCTGCTTCTACGACTCGTTCTAACGTTTGACAGCACAGTTCTCCTCAAGACCCAGGTTCATTTCCTTCTTTCTTCTCAAAAACTCTTCGTAGATCATTCTCTGAGATGAAATAGGCCCCGAGGGAAATCATTTCCTTCAGGGCCTCCTGTGCGGAGGTAATATGAAAAAAAACACTCCACTTCACTTAAAATAATGCATTCGTATAGAAAGATTGATAGGCAAATTCTCAAAAAAGCGCGTGCATTGTGAAATGTTAATTTCCTAACAGATGCGAATAAACTCATATGTTACCTTCAAACAAACTCATGTGAAAGTTCTTAAAATATTGATAGATGTTATAAAATTACTTTTCTTGCACTGGAATGCACATTTTCCGTATTTTTTCATGCCTATAAAAAAATATTTTCGTACATAACATTGTTCTTGGACGAGTTTTATCCCAATACAAAGAGGTACGTGGCCTGTTCAAAAGAAAAGGTGAATTTTGAATTTTCGCGGGCTGTGTACGTTCGATTATAGTTTTTTTTTTGTTTATGTTGGTACACATATGTTTATCATATGTTAGCATTATCAGACATTTTGGATTAGTGGTTTGTTTTTGACAACTGGAAAGGTTTGATCCTTTTTTTTTTTCAAAAGTAAAAAGTCGAAGAACACACAAAAACGTGACTAACCTTTCCAGTTGTCAAAAACAAACCACTAATCCAAAATGGCTGATAACGCTAACATACGATTAACATATGTGTACCAAAATAACAAAAAAAAACGATAATCGATTGTACACAGCCTGCGAACATTAAAAAATCACCTTTTCTTTTAAACAGGCCATGTATAGTTATTGAAATCAATAGAGAAAAAAAAATTACCTCTGAAAACTTGATACTTTGTTGTAATATTGATCATTGAAAGAGTATCAATAATCTTCTTACAATATGAAAATAAGAAAAGTCACAGAAAATAAAAAGATTCATCCGTGACCAAGGCTCGAACTCTGAACCTTTAGAATATCCCGGTGTAGCTAGTCTACCAATTTTTCCATCCCATCCAATTCACTATGTGTAATTTATAACTATCATATACTTCTTAAAAATGTTATTGCTTATTTATCTTTATGAAAGTTCACATAAGCTATAGGTAAATTATTTTGTGTTATTCACAATAATATTTCTAATACAAAGTGATTTATTTATCATTATTAGAATATTAAATCAACTTCAAAAATAATGTTTTCTTCGCATTCAACAATACCTTTTTAGTTGTTTTGTTTGTTACAAAATATTTTTAAAAATAAACCGAGGTTTTAAAGCGTAGACGGTATGGACCATATTGACGACTATCATTTGATTAACTAAAATGGCCGATTCGGATAGTACTGCATAATATATGGTAAAAGCTTTATTTGCAAGTTGGGTTTCAACGGTATTGAACATTAATTAACTATTTGAATATCTCGGCACGCTTTGACTGGCTTCAGCATGCTTCAACTTTACCGAACAAAACTCGCGATGCATTCCGAAAACGCCCCACCTGGTTCCCCTCGGCGCTAATTTAGCATTCTGAATAAGTGTTATCCGCCTAAGTGATTCGACAAAATCTTCCGAAACTTTATCATCCGCTACTTTTCCCCGAGACCAGTCGGTGAGCAATACAAACGAACCGAAAGTAAATTATTGCTGCATTTTCCGCGAGATGGCGCCCAATACAACCCGGCGAAACAAAAAGGGTTCTGAACTTGGCTAGAGTGAAAAGTTTGATGCAGCATTTTATCTTATCCGTCGGAGTTAGAGAAACTTTGCAGGAAAATTGAAAATTATTTAATATGCCAATACATCACCGTTTGAAACAAAGCGCGCGTGTCGTTTTCGTTACTTTGTGTTTATATTGTGTAGATTTTTTATCAAGTAAATTTATTTACATAACTTAAAACGAAAACGTTTTACTTTTAGCAAAGTTTCAGCTTAAATTTGTGAGAACGTTTTCAAATATTATTTATTTGAGCACAAAACAATTTCGACGGGAATATGAATTTATGATTAAAAACCTTCGTAACTATTTGTATTTATTTATTTTGACCAAGCTGGTTTCACCTTGCAACAGGCATTTTCGGACTTTTAATATTGTAGGTAAGATAGAACCGGTCCAGTAAACATTAATTAAGTGGAGATAAGTTGAAGAAGTTTTAAATCATAAATTCTTATAAAAATGAAGTTCCGCCATTATTAGTTTCAAAATTAGACGAAATATTTAAATGGGGTTATCATTAAGTTTCTGTAATTTTATTAGCGACATTAGAATAAGAACACCTCAATTTATTAGAATAATTTATTTTGTTTGCGCAAGGAAGAACGGAAAAAGTCAATGAGCGCAAATGTTCAGGAGAGCCAAAACAAAATAAAGGAATTTAGTTTTTTGTATGAAATCATACAATCATGTCATATGTCACATGTCACATGTACTTTTTCAAAAATTGATAGCACAATATCTAATTTTTTCTGACTCATCTTATTTTTCTTTCTAGATATCTCTAAGGAAAAACTCTGCACATTTGCCTCAAAAAATTTTTTTTTTTACTCATAGCGTTCTTCTTATCGCACACAGAAATGTAAGTTGAAGTAAAAATTTAGTGAATCGTAGGAAAGAATGAAATCAGAAACACGTCAATTTTCTAGAAGGTTTATCGACAAGATGATGTAGCTAATTTATTATTTTTACTCATACGCTTTTTTAGTACTAAACATTCGTTTATGTACGCTTTATGATTTGATCATTTTATAATTTAACGATTCGATAGGTTGCCAGGAGTATAAATAATGACCTTTAGTAACAACATATTTATTACTATAGCATAATTTAATATAAATGAAATGGCTACGTAAAAACAGTTACCATATGGGTATCTACAAAGTATGCCAATATTGGTTCAAAAACCAAAATATATATTATTGATTGATGTAGTTCTGTTATTTTTTTTCTGAGAAATGTTTTTTTATAAACTCACGAAATAACATTTTTCTTTGCACAGAAATAAATTGTTTATTTTCGAAAATGAATAATTGGAACCACAGATATTGCAAAAGATAATGAAAAATGATTTTCTCAGAAATCTTTTGTGCCGAAATAAAGCGCCTGTATTAGCGTTTCAAAAACTGATATCTGTAAACATTTCCCGAAAAATGTTTCTTTGCGATGTTCCCTTACAACAATAAGCCGGGTATAAATTGATATAGACTACATTAGGTAAACCCCCAATCGCTTTGAATTCCCCCAGAGCAAGATACAAGTAAAGCGAAATGATATATCGACCTAAGATTTTGTAGAAAACACATTGAGCCCAGCGTTAAAACAATACGGATTTTTAACTCATATTTTGAATATGTAAAACAAAATTTAAACTTACGTTATAGTTTACAATAAGTATTAAATTATACACTAGATATTATTTTTATTTTTTTAAGAAAGACATTCCCGGTTTACGAACAACCTGAAAATATTTAAAAAATTCCTACGGCCATCATGAGAAGCGGAAGATGTTGCTTGTGCAATGATGGAGGATTTAGCCAGCAGAGAAATTGAACGCACGACGCACGGGTGGGAATCTGACGCGTTTGTACACTCAGCTAACGACCGGTATTATTATTATTATTTCGGAGATACCTATTCTTTCATAAAAAGTTGGGAACTGGTATATGAAAACTGACAATAAATGATAAGCGATGAGGTTGTAGTGAAGAGTTGGACTATCATTATAAATAATGGTAATCATTCAATGAGCTCCATGGTACAATGGTGAGTTGTACAGCTATGTACCAAGATATCGCATGCTCGCAACCCAGAAAGAACAAATTGATATTTTTAGTTATAGTGCTTTTTTACTGATGAAATAATAATATTATTTTTTTTGGTTTTTTAATTTTATTTAAACAATAATTATTATTATTTTAAATTTAGACAAATTTTTTTTAGTTAAAAACTCTGCTATGTAATTATTTTTACGTGTGACTGCTGTTTCGCTTTCTGAGGGCACTATCAAACTGTCTAGAAAAATAATTACATGGCAGAACTTTTAACTAAAGATTGTTTTTTTTTAATTTAAAATAATAATAATTATTGTTTAAATAAAATTAAAAAACCTAAAAATTTAAATAAAGTTCTACAAAATAAGCTTTGAAACCATAAATAAAATTAAAGACTTTTCAAAATCAAAAGGGACCTTGTTCATTAATAAAACTCTTTCTTTTATAACCTAATCCCTCAAAAGGTTCCGCCACAAAATTTTACTCATTTAGGGTGTCATATTCGAATTGGCCTTAAACAGTGTTTGTCGTTTTTTTTTATGTAAAATAAATTTATAAATACTACTTAAAATAAATGAATCATCAATTTACCTAGAAACGCAATCACCATTAAACGAATCAACAGTCTTCCTACTCAAGGGGAAATCATAAATGCCATGGAGTTCATCGGATTGACGTCATGTTTGATGGTACTTTTTTTTTTGAACCTGTTATTTTTACAATATTATTTGTTCTTTTCATTTACAATATTTTTGTATCTGTTATTCAATATTCCATTTTATTTTCTTTTACAATATGTTTTGCACTGCTTACGACGTTATTGTTTTTTTTTTAAATTAAAATTTTTATGAAAGGCGTAAATAAATAAAATGCGTTGGTCGACCTAGTATTTTATATTTCTGCGACACTATATTATTCCACGTAGCTACACATTTTACCGTTCGTTTCCTTTATATTCGAATAAAAAAATAATACAACTGCGGATTTTAGAACTAGAGTGGATTCTTTCTACAAAACATGTGGTAAGATTTCTCTGATGATTTAAAGCCACAGTTCAGGATAATTTTACTCACATAAAATTATAGTAAAGGTTTTACAATTGATTTTAGAGAAAAAGTTGAAGAAATTTGATGTCAATAAAGCACATAATATAATATACAGGGTATGGTAGAACGTACCCGATATTATTTAAACCAGAGATTCCAGAGCTAATTTGGAGTATAAAATAAAGATAAAACATATTTCTGTCACATGTATTTAATTAAAATAAATGTCACCTGAGACCCAAACGCCATCTTTATTTTTTACTCCAAAGTAGCTCTACAATCTCTAGCTAAATTCTGTCCGATACGTCCTGCAATAAACTGTAAAAGTTGAAGAACAGCTCATCCATGGACAAAAATTAACATAATTGCGCCATCAAAACAGATACAGCAGATATCGACTCTATTTTGGTCAAAGGCGTTAATCCTCAGTTTTAGGCAGAAAATTTGGTCCAGTGAAAGCACGTCAATTAGTTGTTATCCTTGATTCCGAATGACTAAGAATCCTTGATACTGATTAAGAATCGGCAGTTAAAAATTAACTTTTATTGACAGAATGAAAAAAAACTTTGTAAAAGACCACGAATAATATTTTATTTTTTATGACCTACCGGTTTCGCTTAGCCTAAGCATCATCCGGGTACAAAATTAAACAAAACAAAAATTAAGCGAAACCAGCCGGTCATAAAATTTGAAATAATATTCGTGGTTTTTTACAAAGTTATTTTTTCATTTCTTTGAATATGTCAAACAACAAAGAGATTGCTTTCTACGTAAATATAAAAAAAAAAATATATATTTAACCTATTTTTACCGCACGTTGGTTTATGACTATGTAAAATGTGACAAGGGTTCAAATACTAGGCCCCAGTTACTTAGCCAACAAATGTGGAATAACACCCATGACCAAACCACCAAATGCGGCATTATCTACAACTTCAAGTCGTATCACAGTAGTTGTGTGCTTAACACAGCCAATTTATCTAGTGTTTTTTAAATGCGGTTTTGAAAATATATAAAGCTCTGTCCGTAATCACAAAACTCTCTGAAAAAATGAACTCCAGAACTCGTATTATAAATTATTGTCCTCTACCCGCGGCCAGATAATTCTGGAACATTAAACTCTGCGCCGGAGCCAGAGTCGGGAATGGCTCCTGACGTAATCATTTATATATCGGCTATATCCAACTGCGGCCTACTTAAGACAGACAGAGATTCAATGGTTTTTTCAGTGACACATTTTAAAATCATTTCACAGATGGAGCGTACTAGGTATACATCGCAAACGCTTGAAAAGTACACCGATTTATTTTTTAACGTAGCAGGATTATAGTCCATTGCATCTGACATTTTTTCGCTACGTATCTCACTGCAGCAAAAACAGTTTGCTCTACCCAGGACTCCAATAGGTGATTTTTTTTGTATTCATTAATATTTGTATATACGAGGCCTGTTCAAAAAAGAGGTGAAATTTGAATTTTCGCGGGCTGTGTACATTCGATTATCGATTTTTTTTGTTATGTTAGTACACATATGTTTATCATATGTTAGCATTATCAGCCATTTTGGATTAGTGGTTTGTTTTTGACAACTGGAAAGGTTAGTCACGTTTTTGTGTGTTCTTTGATTTTTTACTTGTGAAAAAAATGGATCAAAGAAAATGTATTAAATTTTGCGTTAAAAATGGAATAAAGTGCTCCAACGCACTTAAAATGTTGACTGTGGCATTCGGCGAGTCTACTTTGTCTCAAAAAGTGTTTATAAGTGGTACAAGCGCTTTACAGAAGGCCGAGAAGATGTTAATGACGATGAGCGTCATGGAGTTGTGGAAAAACAAATCATGGATTTTATTCTTTGATCCATTTTTTTCAAGAGTAAAAAATCGAAAAACACACAAAAACGTGACTAACCTTTCCAGTTGTCAAAAACAAACCACTAATCCAAAATGGCTGATAATGCTAACATATGATAAACATATGTGTACCAACATAAAAACAAAAAAAAAACGATAGTGGAATGTACACAGCCCGCGAAAATTAAAAATTCACCTTTTCTTTTGAACAGGCCATGTATATTGCATTCAGTAGTATATATTTATTGGTGGATTCGCACAGAATTTATCGAACAGCATTGCAACAGGGCATCTGTAGAATCTCCTCGACAATATACCAGCTCAAATGCAGATTGGCTGCTGTTGTCGGTCATTGTCGGGTTCGCCGTTAAGATCTGCTGAAGTGATATGGCCCAGGTACTTGAGGTTGGGTACAACTTGTGGCGTCGTGCATTCAGTTGTATTGGAAGTACAACAGTTAGGGTTTTCTGGAAGCGGAAGTTCATCATTGCGAACTTAGCTTAATTGCAAACCTTATCGTGAAGTTGCGCACACTGCTCGAATACCACGTTTAACTTGTGTTATATATTTTTTTTTGCAACTTAATGTGTGATGTTAAATTGTTTGAAAAAAAGCTTATTTAAGAATTAGTTTTTTTTTTATGGTTAATACCGCACCCAAGTCCCAACTGCTCTAAACCGTCTAAACTATCCGATCGGGGAATGTTATGAGAATAAATGTAGTTGGAAAGAGAAGGAGATGGAGAAAAGAAAGATTGAAAGAACCTGACTCTTCAGATCTGGTCACCAAACACGGCTATAGCCATTTCAAGCCACGTTTGGAGTATCTACCACTATAGGAACGTGCCACAAAAATACAATATTTTATTTTACATTGATGAAATGTGTTATGATATACGAGTATATTAATTAGATGAAATTCGTTTGCGCACATGGGGTTTGAACTCGCGACCTCTGGGTGGTTAATAGGCGTCTTTGGACCCCACACCTACTCACTTCATTCACATTTACAACGTTTTTTTTGCATTAATGCGCACTATTATTCTGACACTTCATACGAGCCGAATCAAGGATCCGATTCACTTGATCGTGTCGTATCTTTCAAGAACGTCCCCGAGTCCAATTTCTCACCTATTTACGCGCCCTACATTCTCGCACTCTCCCGGAATTCCTATTTTGGTTCATTTGCTGTACGTGTCCAAACAATCTCAGTAAATATTTCTGAACCATATTCAGTATTAACCATCGATTTTGCATTCATTCTGTTATAAGCGGTTCTCTTACGAATTGTACAGGTTATGTATTTTACATTCTCTGTAATATGTATTCTCTGTAATACTAACTGTAACTTAAGCCCTCTGGCGTATGATACGCCTCGAGGCTTGAGTTAAATTATAAAATGATGATTTCATTATTTCAGTCGTTCTTAGAACCGTGCTCAGCGTAAAATGTTTTACTGGAGATAGTTTCCATATGTCATTTAATAATATTATTACAACCGTACAGTAATATTTGAGTTGTTTTGATCGCTTTGACAAAATATTGATAATTCAAACACTCTAAATGTACTCGTACAGAAGTAAAATACACTAGAAAACAAGACCGCGATACATATTTCCATCTTTAAAAAGAACATCGTAGAAATGCGCAGAAAAAAGTTAATGATGAATTTTAGTATTTTTTTTTTTACATTCAGTCTAACTTGAATGTCACAATTTATTTAAAAACACGTTTTTATGGTAGTATTTTTTTTTCACATTTAAAAAATCACCCCCAGAATGGTAGATACTCGTATCTGGTGGAAGATCGCCATTTAGAATCGAAACTTTGCTAGATTGAAATGGCTTAATCCGTGCTTGTGAACAGATTTGAAAAGTCAGGTACTTCCCAACCCTCTTTTACCTATCTCCATTCCCTTCGCACTACCTTCAGCCTGAGAACAAACCCCAATTGGAGATGTCATAGACTCACTAGCTCTAGACAGTTGGAAGTAGTTAGTACTTTTGAACGGTATGCACATTTTTTTTTTTAGGTTTTTTACTTTTTATTTAAACAATAATTATTATTATTTTTAATTAAAAAAACAGTTTTAGTTAAAAGCTCTGTGATGTAATTATTTTTACGCGTGACAGCTGTTTCGCCTTCTGAGGGCATTATCAAACTGTGTGATAATGCCCTCAAAAAATAATTACATCGCAGAGCTTTTAACTAAAAAACTGTTTCTTTAAAATTAAAATAATAATAATTATTGTTTAAATAAAAGCAAAAAACCTAAAAATTAAAATGGAGTTCTGCAAAATAAACTTTAAAACCATAAATAAGGTATGCACATTTTTTTAAAGTCCCATTTGAAGCGTACATAAATTCATACGATTTCCAAACAGATGACGTCACAACTGTGGTAAATCTCTCCACCATACTCCTCAATAGCCCTGAGATCGTGGTCAAATGACGTCACGAGCGTTTCGACCTGTTAGGTTCTTAATCACTTTTCAAAATCGATTTATCAATTGTACGAATAGCAATATGCAAAACTTCTAACACATTCATAATCGACATTTATCGTGCTATCCGAATATACAGTTAAACGTCATAAAAACAATCACTAGAGTTCCTTATTTTCAATAAATATTATTTATTCAAAATTTATTATATCGCATTCACCGCTTACTCGAACCACAGTGTAAAACCATAAGCAACCCCTCATAATATTCCAAAACGTCCGATACAAAAAGGTAGCGAGAGAACAATATGAAATTGAAAAATCCAATATTTGTTCTGCGCTATACCAATATGAACAACCCGCTGACCTAATTATCTTCAACAATTGATATATTGTTTGATATTCGAAATGGCCCATGAATTTAATTTTCCTTTATTCGAATTATCAAGTACCTACCTACGTTACAAACGGTTTCATTGTTTGAGGATACGATGAAAAAAATATAGAAAAAGATAATCATCACACCAAACCAAGCTACATCTGGTACAGATTGACACATGTATCCATTATAATATAGTTTTGTTACTTGAATACCGTTAGTATCACCCTGGTAAATGGCCACAATGTATGGGAATGTTGTTTAAAACAATAAAACCTACTTCTACTAAGAAAAACGTGTTTTAACTTTCGTCACATTTTGCTTAGAGTCGACGTTTAAAAAGACTTAAGATTTTTTTCCTTCAAACGAAAAACCTTTTAAAGGCGGATGAATTTATAAGGTTCATCCGCCCTTTTTAGTCAACTTATTTTATTTTCTTAAGAAATATGAAAATTGAGCAGACATAAAATTTCAACGTCACATTTCTTATATAATAACGTGCTTGTTTAAAATTATGAATTCAATGTTTAATACCCCAGAATGGTTTCATTTCATTTTCCTGGCAGGACAGTTACAAGACAGTACCAGTAATTGTGACAATTCTATTTTAACCTCACAATATTATACTACCATGCGACGAATTCAACATACGGGAAACAAATACTCTGATGGTATATTGTTTTTATGTAAATATTTGTGTTAAAAACCCTTTAAAATGTGTACATATATATCGTCACCGGAAAGGCAAAAGGGCTGAAGCGCCACCTCGGAAAGTTAACACCAGGGCACATAAAAGTTTATTTTGTTTTACAGTAAAATTTATTAAGTCTTCATTACCTGGATGGATTTTTCAAAAAAATTAACTTAGGTAACTCAATACTTTCATTGTGTTACCCTAAGCAATAAAAATCTTAAAAAGTCCCAAGCTTGTATCGCTTGAGTCGAGCCTTTTCCCAAATGGTAAATATATTTTAGATACCATAAAAGTCATTAGAACTAAACGAAAGTCAGAGCTTTTGAAACAAAACGAAAAACTGATCAAAACTAAACATAAACATATTTTGCTCATTTTTGACCGTGTTGCTAAAACCTTTTTGCCTTTACAGCGACGATATTTAATGTTTTTTTAAAAAAAAAACGATATCAAAATAAGTTATAAAATTATTATGAATACTATGGTTTTTCACTTTAAAAAAATATTTAAAAAAAACTCCCTCCCCCTTGTGCAGTTTAGTTTGCAAAAAACTCACCTGTCAATATTTTCAATTTATCTACCTACCTCACATTCCAGCTTTGCATTTTTTTTCCGCCTTACAGCATTCCTTAAATTAAACATTTAATAGCCACACTGGTATTCAAGATTGAGGTTTGAGTAGAATTTATAAGAATGGCCACAACGTCCAGATTCTGAATTGACGCTTTTAACCGTTCCAGTCCCGCTGTAAAAATGTATCCTCCCAATATCTTTTCGCTCTTGTGTCACAGAGCCAGCTTGACGCAAACATGTCACGGGCGTGACACTGGCATGTATGTAACGCGTCCAAATATTATCCCCGCATGCCTGGCGTCACACGTGACAGGCGCACGTCAGCCGAGTGAAATGATAATAATGGAAATTTTGATAATCAACCTTTGCGGCGCAAACAAAAAGATAAAATGCTTATTCGAAATTAGTATTATTATCATCTCTTTTGTTTTCACGTTTCTGTTCATAGACAACAGGGGTAGAAGGAGGAAGGGGAATAATTATTTTCATAAAACAGGTGTTTCTACTCTTATGGTACAAGAACGTATGGAACACTTTATTTTCTTCTAAACCCAACTTAAGTATTTATTTTCTTCTTTTTCTCGGTTTCTTGAAGTTTGTGGTGGAATATTTGTTCTTGGTTGTTTTTTATGACTGTGATTATGTGCTGACTACTTACTTAGTAACCTCCTTTTATACCCGGAGACAATAAACTGGGATACGCTTTTAAATACGCCTTCTTTTAATATGAGTTTAATGATCATTTTAATATTTTCGTGGAAAGCGATCACTTTGTAATTTTAATATGTGTCTTAACACATTTAATTCATATAAAAATAATAACAAGTATATTTGCGGCACGTTCCAGAGTGGTAGATACTCTAAGTACCACCATTCAGAATCGAAACGTTGCTTGGCAAGCCGTGTTTGGTGACCAGATCTGAATAGCCAGGTACTTCCTAACCTTCCTCTTCCCGATCTCCTTCCCCTTCCCACTTTTCAACATACCCAATTTGGGAGCCTCTAGACGGTTGGTCATATTTAATGTAAAAAAAAAAAAAACTTTGTGGTTTGGTCATATTTAATTATTTGTCCAGTAGTTTGAATATTAGGTACATTTCCTGTAAACTCATGAAATTTCTCACTATTCTTTAAAAACCTTCTCAGTTGACGTTTTGCCTCTTTCATTTCATATTGTCTGTATCTTTATCTCTGTTCCTTTTTTAATTTTTTCAATGTTATTCTATTGTTTTTCGCTGTTCTTTTATTTTATTTTTATATTGTGTTTTCCTCTGTATGTGTATATAACTGCACACTTTGTTTTTTTAGGCTAAGCGAAACTGCTCGGTCATACAAGAATTTAAATAAAATCTGTGGTCTTATACAAGGTTATTATTTTATATTTATATACATAATTTTTTCCACTGTTCTTGATTCCGCGAGATTACATATAATGCATACCATCAAATTTTTTTCTTTACTCGGTATTACCTTGAATTTTGTCTTTTTTTTGTTTTTTTTTTTTACTTTTTCTTCTCTTTGTACATGCTTCTAAATATCTAATTTCATTGTTCTTCTTCATTACTCACTTGTGTGTCAATGGCACGTGTTGTAGTGTATAAATATGTGAAATAAATTATCCCGATCCTTAATGATTATTTAAACACGGAATCATATATATACCGACACGTTAAAAAAATGTGTCCGTGATGTCGGCAGCATGGTATTGGATTATGTAGATTTTCCTAAATAAGTAACGGAAATAGCTAAATGTCCGGTTTAATGATCGTTTGAGTAAATAAGACAGTGTTTACAATCCGCAGAGCTACTCGCCGCCCTTATTATTTGGAACAGGGTATTAAAAGTACCTAGGTGGGCACTTGACCACGAGGGTTGGAATCGGGTCCGACCATTCGTCAGTTGGTGTTTATCTGGCAACCTTTTCCGATCGATTAGTCGGGTGCTTACCCCGGGGCCTTCGATACTACCTACGTACAGACGTACGTACACTTCGCACGGACCGTGCTTAGATACCGAGAAGGTACCGTACGTTGGATGGTGCTGGTTTGTGAGATTTTCGCACTGCAAAAATTGAATATAGTTTCAAGCGGCCTAAAGCGGGTTAAATTTTATTTAATTAATATGTGTCGTAACACATTTAATTGATATATAATAAAATATAGTATATTTGCAGCACGTAGTTAATAGAGTGGTAGATACTCTAAGTATCGCCCTGGTGAAAGACCACCATTCAGAATCGAAACGTTGCTTGAAATAGCTTCTGCCGTGTTTGGTGACTAGATCTGAATAGCCAGGTACTTTCCAACCTTCCCCTTCCTCATCTCCTTCCCCTCACCAATACCTTCAGCCTCAAAGCATACTCCAATTGAGGATGTCATAGTCTCACTGGCTCTAGACGGTTGGGAGCAGTTAAGACTCTTGTGCGGTATTTACGTAAAAAAAAAGAAAAATAACCTAATTATTTACTATGGGACGTTGTAGAAAGCTGTATTGAAAATTTTTGAGTATCTACATGTGGAGGTTAAAGAAAAGAAGAAAAAGGTATTTTATAAACTTGTTTATAAAAAAAATAACTAGGTTTAAAGTTGTTAATTGACCGGTTACTAGCTGAGTGAACAAAAGCGTCGGATCTCCACAAAACATAAAAAATATTTTCAGGTTATTCGTAACCCGGGAATATTTGTCAAAAAGAAACACTTACTTGAAATACGATTCATTCATATATTGAGATTCTTATAGTGATTTTTAGGATACACAAAGTCAGTTGCGTTTCTTCTACCTCTAGCTAACGTTTAAAATAGCTTTGTATTGTCCATTTTCAGGGCAGAAACAAAGGTGAGTACCCCAAAAATTAATCACAGTGTAAGGTTACACTAAAGATTTTTAGAAGGTATGACTTTTTGCATGGAATAAATATCATTGAATAAGTGAAATAAGTATATAAATAATAAGATAATTGCAAAGTATTATTGCAAAATACCATGGCTGATAAAAAAAAATCTTCGTAGTTAAAGTTGAAACGCAAAATAAAATTGAATCAGGTTAGATCTTTTAACCTTTTTTTGTGATATTACTTTGCCTTCAGCATTTGAAGGTTTTCATTTGTTAAACCATCGTATCACTATCATGCTGTGGCATGCACCGAGTTACAGTTAAATAGATAGACATTGTTATTTTCGACTAAATGATTCAAAAGCTTTATTGAGTACACCATACATGTCGTAAACACATTTTATTGGAGATATTTACACGCCAATTGTATATGATGTTTTGTTTCGATGCTCACTCTAGAATGGAATGCTTATACCAACCCCGATGTATGGCAATGAGGCATGAAACCGAGAGAGAAAGGATGAAAGTAGACTAAATGCTGTAAAAATGAGATCCCTGAGGCGTATGTGTGGTAAAACGATCTATGACCGTGTTAACATGTAGATATGCGGAAAGAATGCAAGGCTGATGTAAGCGTAATGAATATGATCAGGAAAGAAACGCTTCAAATGGTTTAAGCATGTAGAGCTAATGAAAGTAGAAAAAAGTGTGAAAAGAATATTTGTTGCGAAAGTGAATGAAAAAAAGAAGAAGTCAGGAACGACATGGCACGATAAAGTGAATAAAATACTTGAATCGGGCCATGTGAAGAGTCAGAATAAAAGAAGAGTATGTATGAATGTCAATGAAGTAAGGGGTGTGTGTCGAGACAGAGTTGTATGGCAGTCCGTCCAACTGTCTACCCCTGTGGGGAAACGGCGTGATGGTTAGTTTGTTAGTTGTTTTGATGCGTTTATACAAATATATTGTTTGTGTTTCATAAATAAAAAAATAAATAAAAACAACCACCACGGTTTGAAAAAAAGTGACAAATCTTTTTTTACCTGTACTACAATTTAGAACCACCTCCCAAAGGGATTGTATTTCAGCCCCAGACACTTTGATTATATTTAATAAACTTTTACTCGGTCACCTAATTATTGTTATTGTATATTTCTACAATATGGTTTGAAATAAAGTGGTTCCGAAGTTAAATTCTCTGTTCATTAACTATCATCGTAGGCAGGGAACAAATTTTCAAAACTGCAGGCGGATATTCGGAGTAAATTGAACACGATGACTTTCGTAATAAAGTTATTGTTTAAGCCATCCACTATCCTCCAGGAAATCCATGGCATCCTAAGCCCCATACAAGCTCGTAATATACCGCCTACGAATCCACGGCGATATATTAAGCCCCGACTCACGTCCAATTTCATAAGATTAACACTCAATTAAACTTTTCAAGATTTATTCAACAAATGTACTGATCAAGGGGATAAACGGAAAAACCATTAAGGAATTACCCGGCAAAGGCAATCCGACGTTGATTTTAAATATCAATTTATGGGTTTTTAATGCACAGTCACGAAAATGCTTTGTTTATTGTCCAGATCTGAATAGTTCATTGTTGTTTTTCCAATTTCCGATATTGATTAATATATTATGATTTATGAGGACGCCATTGCGGAAACATCAACACTAAACCAAAAGTTTATATATTCATACATACGAGTATATAATAATGATTATTATAAACTATGGAGTGCATCCAGTTATTAATATATGCTGACCCTCACGGTAACACTTGATGTATCGTCTCTGGAAAAGCAAAAGGGATGAAGCGACACTTTGGTTAAAGATGAGTTAAATATACAGTTTTGATCAGTTCGTTTTTCTGCATTGAAGGCTCTAACTCTCGTTTGATTTTGAAGACTTTTGTAGCCCTTCAGCCCCCTAAAATATATTTATCATTCGGGAGAAGGCTTGACTCGAGTGACACAAGCTTGGGACTTTTTAAGCTTTTTTGTCGCTTGATGCAACTCAGTGAGAGCATTGAGTTACCAGAGTTTCTAAAAATCCAACCAGGTTCTGAAAACTTATGATTTTTTTGTAAAACTCAAAAAAACCTTAAAGTGTTCTGGTGTGAGTTAACCAAAATGGCGCTTCAGCCCTAATGCCTTTCCGGCAATGATGTGTGTATTACTAGTATTTTTTTTAGTAAAGCCTTCTGTTTTGAGCAATGTTCAATTGATTTACGATTCTAACAGTCAATAATTTATTATTTTTATTTGCTATTTGGAGCCAGCGGGATTATGGCACCTTAACTTGTGATGAAGGGAGTGGAAGGGGGGGGAGACCAGGAAGAGGAAGGTTGAAAAGAACCCGGCCACTCAGATCTGTTCATCAAACGCGATCAAATTCATTTTTAGCCCTGTTTCAATTCTGAATGGTTATCTTTCATCAAGGCGATACTAAAAATATCATTCACCCCAAACATGTTGCAAATATACTTGTAATTAATATTAATTAAAAATTATAATATTATACGCGACATCACAAACAGAACTCAAAAACGTTTTAATATTTTCGGACGCTAGGTTGTGAACCCACGTCTTCTGAATCCATAGCCATGGAGATGTCTCAAATGCGTGATTTATGTACTACTAGGATATAACGATAAAATATCATCAAAAATTGATTAACATCATACTAAAATTCAACTAGGTACTGGTTATGTGGTGTTATCATAAACATTTAAAAAAAAGATTCTGCAAAACATATCTAAAACACATCAGATGGCCAATACATTTAATGTATGACTGTCAAACGCTTTACTAGTATGTTAGCTTATCGCGATTCTGGGGAGAAGAGACCGCATTAAAGGAAATGTCCAAACTATTTTTTTAAAATAATAATGAATTCTGAATCTCTGATAAAGATGCACACCACGTAATACATTTAAGAATAGATTTTTTTTGCATAGTAATATACAGAATAGAAGTAAAAGTGATTATTTTCTGGTCTTTCACAAGCTCTACTACAAATCCCGCCACAAGCCAACCCATTCGGCAAATTAGCAAGTAAGTTGACATATTTCTTCTCCCTCCCTCCTCAATCTCGCTGTCCGGCAATTGTCCCGTTTCATCTAGCGTGTATCATTCTTTATTAATTTGGTCCGCGGAAGACGCTTTTGGTCCATCTCTGAATCCATTTCCGTGCTCAGGTGATTTATCTTCCGAAAAACAAATGACGGCAAGATGGATGAAGCCTTAGGATCGCTAAATTCTCGGCATTTTCTCTGCGTCTGCACCGACCAAACGGTTATCGCACATCCTGGATTTTCTACAACTTTTTGTTTTTTGTTCCCGTAGCTCCACGGAGCTTTGAGCTTGCAGTAATTTAGAAATTAAATTAAAAGCTGTCGATAGTCAGAATGATCGATGGGGTTGAAAATAAAACAAACAAACTTTGCGCTGATGAATATTGAAAAGGTGAATTCTTTGTGGAAATTTTAGGACTGATTACTGTTAGTTATATTTTTAGCGTCTTTTGTTCGGTATAAATGCTTTGGAATACCTACTTTTTATTAGGTGTATAACTTTGCTTCCACCGTTTTTTCGCGTCATTCGAGTTAATTATTGTAATAAACTGATTATTCATTTATGATTCAAAGTATTGTCTATCGCTGGTCACTATTTTCTCCCATATGTTGGCCAGTCACGTTGAAAAAACTGGTCATTTTTTGAAGCGATCCACGAATCCAATTTTTTTACTTCCCCATAAGACCGAACGTGCTAGTCAGCCAGGTCGTGTGCCATTGATCGAAACAAATGATAGTTAGTAGAGGGCAACGTCTAGAAAATACGGCGAGTGGGGTAGGACTTCCCATTTTAACGTTTCCAAGTATGTCTTGACCACTTTCGCAACATGGGGTCGAGCATTGTCAGTTATAACCTCCCGCAAATTACGAGAATTTGTCCTGTAAACTGATATTTGTGAAAGTTGTAAAATCGAAAGATGGAAAAATGTTGACAAATGAGGAAGAAATAAAAGAAAGATGGATGAAATATTTCGAAGAGGTTTTTGAAAGCACCCCAAGCGACAGTGTTCCCAGTGTCGAATCAGGTATGAATGATGATGAAGTGAATGTTGTCGAAATCAGCATGGATGAAATAAAAAGATCGATTAAATGCATGAAGAATGGTAAAGCTGTTGGATTCGACAATCTCGCTGCTGAATACTTTAAAGGAGATAGCCGTGTAGTTCTCACATGGCTGTGCAAACTTTTTAACCAGTGTTTAGAGGAGGGTTACACGCCATTAGATTGGAGAAGGGCTGTGATCATGCCTCTGTACAAAGGTAAAGGGTCACGCATGGAATGTGGGAACCATAGGGCTATAAGCTTACTAAGTTCAGTTGGCAAGCTGTATGGTAGAATATTGATTGAAAGGGTAAGAATGAAAACAAAAGACAAAAATTTGGGACATTCAAGGTGCTTTCATGAGTGGAAGGGGGTGCATGGATCAAATTTTCTCATTGCGGATGCTTACAGAGAAGTTTTTGGCAAAAACCAGAAACTTTCTGTGCTTTTGTCGATTTGCAAAAAAGGCGTATGATCGAGTTGATAGGGACAAATTGTGGAAGGTATTATCCATGTATGGAGTTAACACAAATCTTATACAGGCAATCGCGTCCTTGTACGATGGAAGCGTTGCATGTGTTAGAGTGAACGGTGATTTTACGAAGTGGTTTAACATCACAAAAGGTGTAAAACAAGGCTGTGTAATGTCACCGTGGTTGTTCAATTTGTACATGGATAATTGTATGCAAGAATTGAAAGGTGTGGGCTTGGGCGCGAAAATGAACAGTGTGAAAGTATGTTGCCTATTGTATGCGGATGATGCGGTGCTGATTGCTGACAATATGGAAGATCTACAGTTTCTCGTGTCTAGGATGAACCAAGTATGTATGCAAAATGAGTTGATGATGAATGTAAGTAAGTCCAAAGTGATGGTGTTTGAAAGAGAGAGTACGAGAACAGCGTGCAATATAGTTGTGAATGATGAATACTTGGAGCAAGTGGATGAGTTCGTGTATTTAGGAAGTATGTTTACAAGAGACGGAAAGGCTGATAAGGATATTGAAAGAAGGGTGAATGCAGGAAACTCCATTAATGGAGGACTGAACGCTGTTGGGGCAAATAAGAAATTGTCCAAAGAAGCGAAGCTAGCAGTCCACAATGGAGTGCTTATACCAACCCCTGATGTATGGCAGTGAGGCATGGAACTGGCAGAGGAAGGATGAAAGTAGACTGAATGCTGTGGAAATGAGATCTTTTGAGACGGATGTGCGGTAAAACCATGTATGACCGTATTACAAATGTGGATATCCGGAAAGAATGCAAGGCTGATGTGAGCGTAATGGATAGGATTAAGCGATGTATGAATGTAAATGAAGCAAGAAGTGTGTGCCAAGACAGAGTTGTATGGCGGTCCGTCCTCTCTGCCTACCCTTGCGGGGAAACGGCGTGATGGTTAGTTAGTTAGTTAGTTAGTTAACTGATATTTTTGATCGAGAATAACTTTATGATGCAGACATACATCGACTAATGTTTCTATGGGTTTATTTTGACAGATCTCTAGGCTTATTGTATGACGTCTATGATCTATTCATTTCGATCACTACTTACTGCTAAATCCATCTATAGGAAAACGGTGGAAGGAAAATTGTATATCTAATACATAAATACAACTATTTTTTATTCTAGTGTTTGACTTACTACCCAAAAAAATTATAAATGCTTCTCTGCAGTTTCACTACCATTTCTCATTTTATCAGCACTGTGGCTTTACGGCTATAACGATTATTTCAAGACTTTTGATGTAACACCTTCTCGTATTTCAACTCCTTGACCTTTCTTTTCTCTATTGTTTCCCCTCCCCGCTACCGCCTGCCTCATAACATACCCCAATTGGGGATGCCATATTCTCACTGATTTCGAGCTCAAGTTGGAATTCTGCTGCAGTGTTTACATAAAAATAATAATAAATATATTAATATAAATATCATTACAGTTGTAACTATTATTTTAAAATCACAAAAATGTTCCTACGGCAAATACTGTCATATATCTTAACGTACGTGGTACCTTATATACTCAGTTAGCGCCATGAGTATGTGAGGTTCATTCACGCGTCCTTACAAATTCACAGTAACACAAAAGCAGATTTGGTTGTAATTGAATATAAATATACAATAAAGTAGCCTTAAAATACAACTGCAACCAAAAATATGAAATATTGAATCCCATAAAACAACCAACTTCCCGTAAAATTAATCAAAAACTTAATTTGAAAACTTATGAGAAACGAAATTGTTTTGGTTTTCTGGATATTTGCCGATAAAGTAGTATATTTTCAATAAACAAGAAACACAAATAAATAACTCAAATTGATATCTTCAGATGGAGATTCTCGCCGGGTACATCCAATCCGCTGTATCCAGTCTGCTGCGGGAATATATACCAGGGCTCTAGAATTTTCCAGGAGATTGCCAACGTAGAAGGACTTGGCCAAACTCCAAGTGACTTTCTTAAATCCAATTTCCATTATAGATAAAACAACAATTCGAAATTTCCCATAGAAAATACTAATGGGAAACGGTTGTACACGAGAAAGTTTGGAGAAATAACAAGGTCTTACGTTTTTAAATCGAAGTACTTTGTCCGTACATTTATGGTTTGAGGAGCCAAATAAACAACTACTGGGGGTTTAAAAAGTGGAGTGAAAAAATCTTTGAATATTTATAGGCTAGATTTAGGCAAACATATATTTTAAAAAAAATATATGTTTGCTTAAAGCACTTTATACGAGTATATATCATTTCTCTGTGTAACACCATTTTCATTTAACTATACAGTTTTAAAATTTAAAAAAACCTTTAAATTCTTCTAAAAATATTTGTACAGGCTATTTATCTGCTGCTACTTCATTCAGACATAGCATTTTTTTCTGTATAACCCGATCTTTGATTATTTTTTCCCCTTTAAATTTGTCTAAAAATTACCTGTTAAGATTTATTAATCTACTACTTGCATTAATCCGTTAGAAATCGTTGGAATGCAGGCAAATTCTCCAGTGAATGTTAATAAGTTTTACGAATAACTGTCTGTATTTGCGTTTTCTCCATAACAAAAAATAAAAGATTTTCATGTAATTGTACAATTTGTCAATATATAATTGATACAGTTATTTATAAAAGAGATACAAAATTTACTTCTTACACCAAGTACTTGCACAATCGGCATAAGTTGTTTTAAGTTGGTCTTAAGACGTTATCAGAACCTTCAGGCTACATATTTTTCATTCGTATTTAAAATAAATTTCGGAGTGATAACGTCTTTTTTTTAAAATGAACTCTTTTTTAACAATATTTCCAAAAGGTTTTTTGATTTTGATATAAGAATTAAGATTTTTAAAAAATGACGAAGTTCGTATTTAAAGATAATTAAATTCGTATAGAAATATAAAGAATCAGTTTGCTTTAAGTTTCACACAGCTTTTGGCTTGATTGAAAATAAAGAGTGTCATTAAAAAAAATCGTCACCCGCAAGATCGATAACCATTTTTTTGTACACATATCAAAGAAGTGGTACAAAACTTAATGACACATTGTTTCAGTTTATCCTCAAGGTTGAAATAGTGATAGAGGGAATACTGTTTCTTTCAAATAAATAATTTAATTAATAAACGGTATACTATTACTATTTTAACTTAATGACACATTGTTTCAGTTTATCCTCAAGGTTAAAATAGTGATAGAAGGAATACTGTTTCTTTCAAATAAATGATTTAATTAATAAACAGTATAATATTACTATTTTACCAGTAAGCATAAACTCGTAAGTCTTCACTCCAGAAAAAAGTGCATCGATGGCGTTAGACACAAAACTGTTGGCCTCTACAAAAAGTTATTAACATTGATTTCCGTATTCCAACACCCTTTATAATATCACATAGAAATGAGATAAATTATTAAATTTAATAAAAATAAAATATGTTCATAATAAAAAAACCCCCCCAATCTCGAGATAAAGACGTAAACCTACTCATTCATATCTGATGTATCTTCACAACAGTGAATTTATAGGCACAAGCAGAAATTGGGGCTCGGTCCGGGCGCTAATACATTTCCTCGCTACATTTTACGATCTTGAAGAGGGCTACGGAACATTTTTTTTTTTGTAATGTCAGTTTTTTATATTTTTTTTACAATTTTCACTGTGAAACTTAAATACCCGTATACAAAACAAATAGATATATTGAAAGTTATGTATTTAGAAGTGACGTTCGTTGTTCTACATATTTTTAAAAAAATAAATTCAGCGTATTTTTCATTGGAGCTCCCGACGGAAACCGTTGTGTTTATAAATAGACTTATTTCATCCCCTGACTGCAGAATAAAAATTAAAAATTAAAATAATTCATTTGAAACATTCATAGGTTGATAACACAGCATAAAGTATTGAAAAATAAATAACTAAAAACTTGCTCATCAAATAACTAATGTTTTCCCAAAGCAAAACTAAAAGCTATTGTAAAAATGAAGTACTGTTAAGCCATTTATATTGCTATAAAAAAATAAAATGGTCAGATACTTTACATAGTGAAGATAGTGTAAAGTACCAGAAAAATTAGTACGTATTTTAAAGAAAACCTAAGTATACATATATATTTACTTTATATAAATATATGCATATAATTTTAGTCAATGAATATTCAAACTTTTGTTGAGATATATGATTTGAGCAATTTTTCTTCAGTTTTTAGTGTCTTTATTATAAACTTACTTAACCTAACCTTACCCAATTAAAAAATGTTCACCTAATGTAAAAATAAAAGTTTTTTTATAACAAAGTACACGTAAGCTACTCATTAGGCTATAAAAAAAGAAATGGACAAATATTTTACATAATAAAGAAACCATCAAGTACGAAAAAATAGTACATACTCGTATGTTAGAAAAAACATAATTATACATATATATTGACGGTTTTATATATGATAGTTTTATTTTCATTTTATCAGTTTACAATTATAAATGATTAAATTAATCTCTACATTAGTGAAAAATGCGAAAATGATTCCAGAACTGAAAAAAAATTAATTATTTAATTAATTTAAAAATACGTTTTTAGAAATACAAAGCGCGACCTAGTTGTGACCAATATAGACTAGAAAACATACATTCTCGGTGAGAGGCACTCTTATTTTTATCACTACAGTGTGTTTCAAATTCATATTGTTTTAGTGATTAAGAAAATATTGGAGCGGTTTTCTTTAACATGTTTTATTTTTATTTTTTAATTTGATTATAAAATGTCCCATCCCCCTTAATTTTCCAACCCCTGCTTTCAGCGATAGTGACGTCATAATCCGTCTTCGGCCTCTTCCTGACAAGCGGGTGGATTACGTGTGAGATGAGGAGGAAACTACATTTCAGCCAGCATTTATTTTGACACATCGTGCGAGCTGTTTGCCGTACGCCAACGAAAATACCCGTAATTGAATATGTGCTCTTGTGACGTCAAAACTTCTCCGTTTTGTTTTTGCGGAAATGGTGAGCGAATCGAGTTCCCGCCTCACGCTGTTGTGGCGCGAGGTGAGAAACAGATGAGAGGAGATGATGGATGGCGGGGAACTAGGAAGCTGGACGTCAGGTGGACTACATTCTATTCCCAAATGAGGGTAAGTAGATACTGACTTATTATTATTAATGTTTTCGTAGAAAGCGATCACTTTGTGGTTTGACATATTTAAACAAATATAAAAATAACTTTGTAAAAGACCACGGATATTGTTTAATTTTTATGACCAACCGGTTTCGATTAGCCTAAGCATCATCAGGGTAAAAAAATTGAACTAAACAAAAAATAAATATAATAATAATAATTCCCACGTTGTAGAATTTAGTAGAATGCAAGGCCGATGTGAGCGTAATGAATGGGATCAAGAAAGGGATGTTTAGATGGTTTGGGGCATGTAGAGCAAATGAACGAAGAAAAGAGTGTGAAAAGAATATATTTATTTATTTATTTATTTTTATACGCCCTCATGGGCTTTTACATAACATAGGTATAAAATAAAATAACAGTGACATAAAAAATAACAATGACATAAAAAATAACAATGCGCCCAAAAACATTTGATGCGACGATTTGATTACGCCCAAGAAAATTAACACTAGTATTTTAGAAAGAGGTATGTTATTATAGCCTTCTTGTAACTAGATTCAGTGCAGTTGAATATATCTACTATTTCAGCGATAGAATTACTCACTGCATGCAATCTAGGTACAAGCGAGTATTTAAATGACTCAGTCCTGATATAGTTGTTACATTTAAAAAGAATTTTGGATCGAGTGGATCTGTTAGGTACATAGAAGGTAATTAAGCTAAGTAAATCAGGGCTGTCTATAATACCATTAACAATTTTAAAAATAAAAGTCAAGTCGGAAACAAGCCTCCTGTCTGAAAGTTTTAGTGATTTTAATTCTTTCATTAAATAATTATAATTTATGGTTTCAATAGGTAGACCGAGTTTATAGTTGATGTATCTTAGAAATTTATGTTGCAATTTTTCAATGGAATCAGAGTGGATTTTAAAGTGAGGGGACCAGACAGAAGAATTATATTCGACTTAACTTCGAACTAGTGAAGAGTACAGGATTTTCAATGTAGAAATATTTTTAAATTCATTGGCATTTCGAAGAATAAAGCCTAGCAATTTTAAACCTTTACTTGTTATTATATTGATATGTGAGAGAAAATTTAATTTAGAATCGAAAGTAATGCCGAGATCATTAATTTCATTGACAGATGTAAGGGAAATATTATCAATTTTATAATCATAGTCGAGAGGGTGAGTAATTCTAAAAAATCTGATTGACTGACATTTACTAATATTTAAAAAAGTTGGTTAAGTTTACACCAATCATGTAACTTATTTAAGTTAACTTGAATGTGAGAACAATCATCTGTGGTTTTTATGAGTTTGAAGAGTTTCAGATCATCTGCGAAAAGCAGCACATGCACATCGTTGTCAAATACATTAATTATGTCATTTACAAAGAGCAGAAAAAGTAATGGGCCTAAATGTGAACCTTGGGGTACACCACTTGTTGCTATAAATTTATAAGATAGTTTAGAGTTATTTCTTACTTGAAGAATTCTATTGGTTAGGTAGCTTTTTTATCCATTCTAACAAATTACCTTCTATACCGAGTTTGCGAAGTTTGTTAAGTAGGATTTTATGGTTAACCTTGTCAAATGCTTTAACAAAGTCCGTATATATTGAATCTACTTGGGTTTTATCATTAAGTGCACTTGATATGAATTCTTCGTATAGTGAAAGATTTGTTAAACTGGATCTGCCCGGCATAAAGCCATGTTGATTAGGTGAAATGATTTTATTGAGGTGTATAGAGATTCTATCTAATATTAGTTTTTCAAATAATTTGGGGATTATTGAGAGCATACAAATAGGTCGATAATTAGTGACATCGTGAATATTGCCCTTTTTAAATATTGGTGTTAAATAACTTATTTTCCATAGATCTGGGAAACAGCCGGTCATCAGTGAGTGGTTAAATAATTGACAAAGTGGCTTGGCTAGTACTGACACACATTTAACAAGAAAAATTGGAGTCACTTTGTCGGGACCAGCATTTTTTTTAATGTCAAGTGATTTAATTTTACGCGAAACATCAGAAACGTTAAAATGTATAGCAGGAATGTGGACTGATTCGTTTGGATGAAAGGGTGGAATACGATCGTATGGGATGTCCTTTTCGTAAACACTTTTTTAAAAAGTCGGCAAACAAATTAGCAGTTTCAGTAGTATCACTGCTTCTTATTCCCTCAAATTGCATGGATGTTGGTATGGATAGTTTGTTTTTTCTTAGCGAGTTAATGTGTTTGAAAAAGTGTTTGATATCTGAAGGAATAGACTGTTCTGTATTATGTATGTGAGTTTGATATAATTTTTTGGAGAGAGTTTTGCATTCAGTTCTGTAATTGTGAAATATTTTGTAGTCTGAGATTGATTTGCTGTTCTTGTAATTTTTATGCCAGATTTTTTTTTTTACTATAAGTTGTTTTAAATCTTTGTTAAACCATTTTGGAAATTTCAATAGTATGAGTTGAGTTGAGGGTACAAATTTATCGATAGCCGTGTTAATGATGGAGTAAAAGGAATCTAAATTATGGTTAAAATTATTGTTAGAGTCTATAAATGACCAATCTGCACTTTCTAAATATTTTAATATCAGTGGATAGTCTGCTTTGGCAAAATTATGTGAATAGGATGGAACAATTTCGGGTTGAGTGTTAGGGTCAAGGTTCGCAATGGTAATAATTAAGGGAGGATGATGAGAATCGATAGGCAGAAGTGGATCAATTGATTTACATAATTTTACAGAAGAATCACTACTAAATACGAGGTCTAACAATTGGTGATTAGGATTAAATACATTATTGATTTGTTTAAGATTTAAAAAAGATATGATGCGAAAGTGAATGGAATAAGAAGTCGAGGACGCCTGAGAAAGACAAAGCACGATTAAGTTAATCAAATACTTAAATCGGGTCATGTGAAGAGTCAGAATAACAGAAAACTATTATGAGACGATTTATGAATTTGAATGAAGCAAGAAGTGTGTGCCAAGACAGAGTTATATGCCGGTCCGTCCTCTCTGCCTACCCCTGCGGGAAAACGGCGTGATGGTTAGTTAGATAGTTAGTTAGAATTCAGTTTGGCAATTAATGAGTTCAATACATATCAGTATAGATTTCAAGATAAACATTTTATTATTGTTTATTGTGCCTGACTACATACTTATTAATCTTTGATAAAATTAGATTTTTTTCAAATAATATTATTAAATATTTGAGAATAAAGGATAGTTAATATTTCATGCAAATTATTTTAAGTAAGGCCTTATAATGTAATTAACATAAGTAGATTTTTTTGTTGTTGTTTACTTTAATTTCCACGTTATGAATAAACCAATATTAAATTATCGAAGGAAGCAAACACTTTGTAGCTTGACATTATAATTTTAAATAAAAAATAATTTTGTTTTAAGCCACTTTATTTATACACATATAACAATTCGACCGGTTTCGGTTAGACTTAACCTTCATCAGGAACGTATAAGTATAAACTAAGATTAAATATAGAGTAATACAGTAGACAAAGAAATTATTGAAAGAGACAAAACATTAATATAAACAGGACAAAGCATCAGAGAGGGGGTGGTAATGGAGTAGGTAGAGAGGTAGGGGGGTGGGAAGAGGAGAAGGGGAACATTCTTAAAATCGGACTTTTAGTTAATTCTAATTGTTTGTTTAAAATTTGGCAATTATTATTATTATTTGATTTTGAAAATTCTAATGCTTCTAGATTGTTAAGGCGCAAACCTATTCCATTTTTATGAATTATTTGTACACCTGTATTTTTATTAAAAGTATGTTAGTTTTAATTAAATGTTCGGCAGAATTTTGTATATAAGGAACTTCTCTACCCTTTGCACATCTAAACTCCCATCAGAAATAAGACCAGCTTTTTACACCAACAATAATTTAGGAAAATTTTTAAGCAATTCTAAAGATAAAGAAGATTCTTTAAGCCATTCTGGCATATATAAACTTAACTGTAACGATTGCCCGGCAATTTACATAGGTAAAACCGCGATAAATGTAAACATTAGAGTCAAAGAACACATTAGATGTTTAACAAGTATAGGTTTTTCCGAATTTGCCGAACATTTAATTAAAACTAACCATACTTTTAATAAAAATACAGGTGTACAAATAATTCATAAAAATGGAATAGGTTTGCGCCTTAACAATCTAGAAGCATTAGAAATTTCAAAATCAAATAATAATAATAATTGCCAAATTTTAAACAAACAATTAGAATTAACTAAAAGTCCGATTTTAAGAATGTTCCCCTTCTCCTCTTCCCATCCCCCTACCTCTCTACCTACTCCATTACCACCCCCTCTCTGATGCTTTGTCCTGTTTATATTAATGTTTTGTCTCTTTTAATAATTTCTTTGTCTACTGTATTACTCTATATTTAATCTTAGTTTATACTTATACGTTCCTGATGAAGGTTAAGTCTAACCGAAACCGGTCGAATTGTTATATGTGTATAAATAAAGTGGCTTAAAACAAAATTATTTTTTATTTAAAATTAAACCAATATTATATTTTATTTCCATTTAGGTTCTCAAGAAACTTTTTTATCTTGCGTTAAATACTCAACACACTCCATCTATGTGAAAATTAGAAAAAAACTTTTACTCAAGTGTGAAATAAGTGATTCGGTTACGGAATGAGCGATAACTACGTGTTTGTTAGTACCACATTGAAATAAATAACGGAGAGATGTCTACAAACATGTGTATTATTTGCCTGTAACAGCTAAAACCCTAATACAGAGGTTCCCAAACTTTTTTGTCCCGTAGACCACTTGTCGATTTTTTCTGTTTTGTATAGACCCCCTGCTTTCCTTGTATTGATTTTTTTTAGCGTTGGGAAAAACTTCAAAGTTTTATGAACGCTTCAGGAACTGCTAGTTTTTTTTTCAAAGAACCCTTCGCGGTGAACACTTCAATTGTAGTCGAACTCGTCAAAAAATAGTACTAGTCGGCAGAGATCCCAAATCGAAAAGTGCTAGCAAATTAACAAAAATTCCTCTCCGAAAAAAAGCACTAGTCGGTAGAGATTTGAAATCGAAAAGTACTTGCAAATCGGCAAAATATCTTCCACAAAAATTATTATTATTAATATAATTAGGGAATTAAAGTCCATTATAAGATAGTATTATGTAAGTACCTACATAGGTACTATCTGTGAGGTGGATTATTACATTTGCGGGAAGCCAACATTTTGGTGACGGCCTGCCTAAATGGAATCCACTCCCGTGGACCCCCATTTACGTCTCATGCACCCCCAATTTTTTTTTCATTGACGTGGACCTCTTGCAGGTCGGAATCGACCCCTGGGGGTCGATATAGACCACTTTGGGAATGACTGCCCTAATAGAATCCTCGCAATAGTTTCAACACATTGCTTCTGCTTGGTAGACTTTGGTGTCAGAATGTGTAGTATTAAAAGTACCTAACAAATAAACAGGGATATCAAAACGCGCTTTTTGCAGCTGCTATTCTAGTAACGTAAAACACATAAATTCACAAAATGCTGAAAAAAGGCGAAGATAAACCATTTTGGTAGGTCAGACTTGGCTCGTGATAGGCCTCGCACGCCTCTGAGATCCAGCCGAGGTGCTGTAGATTTTATCTGCTGTCGGATGCCGCCTCCCCCTCACACCACTGAACATTTTCCGCACTAAAAATAGCAAAGTCTTGCCAGAAAAATGCAAAAAACCACCCTACGTAGCTTTGAGTTTTTGAGTTCGATACTGCACAACGTTTTATACCGATAGAATTATATTAACAGAAAACCAATCCATCAGCTCAGCACACATTAAAACAACCAAAAAACACGGTTATTAAATAACCTACAAAATGCCTAAATAATTGTTTATTGTGCAATTATGGGGAACTCAGTGTGCACTGAAAGATATTTTGATTTAATTTTAAAATAATATTTCAAAGAAAATACACTATTTGTTTTGACTGTCGATATGTACCTTAGATATATAAAACATGCCTATGTAATATTTTGATGGGTAAAACTGATTGAAAGTTAATTTTTTTGAGAAAACTAAAAAAATTCTAAATATTGTAATATCTTTAAAAATAAGTGCGTACCTAACAATAAAACCAATGGCTTTTTCCAACGAAATAAACATAATTGAGTTTTTTTTTAAAACAAATCGATACATATATACCTAATGACATGAATGAAATGAAGTCATTTCAAGCAACATTTCAATTCCGAATGGTAGTCTTTCACCAGGGCAATACTTAGAGTATCTACCACTCGGGAATGTGCCGCAAATATACTTTTTTATTATTTTTACATGAATGAAATGGGTTATGACACATATTAAGTAAATAAAAGTCACTCAATTATGTAGCTCTTTCGCACAAAAATTACATAAATTACGTATCGCCTATATTATTATTTATTGTATTTAGATTTACGACTGGGCTTAAACCGATGACATGGTAATAAAAAAAATACGTCATTTCATATTACAGCAACTTCTGAGATCAAAGAAGACGTAATCTCATCACGAAGTATAAAAAGACCTCTCCTCTTTGATCAAATGATGAAATTAAATATATCTTTGAAACAAGTTACGAATAATACAACATTTTTTTTTAATATGGACTCAACTAAGACCCTACATAATACTATAAATATTTCGTTTGGGACGATTGATAATATTAGGAAAAGAGAAAAAAAATTTTTATCGAAAAACTACATGCTTCGCTTTCGTTTAAAATTCTATGCGTTTCTCGGTATTTATTTTTAAAAACATAAGTTCAGATACTTTTGACATCATGTACGTTCGTAGTTTTTTTTAATCGTGCCTTCTTATGTAATAAAATAAATATCACAATTTGCTATATATTTTAATGACCTTCGTAGTCGATTGATTAAGATCACAGGTGATCTTCGACTTCGAATCCAGAGGTCGCGGGTTCAAATTTTATTTAATTAGTATTTGTTATTTCACATTAAATAGTGCATTTTGTATTTGTGGCACGTTCCAGAGTGATAAATACTTTCAATATGGACCTATTAAAAGACCACCATTATGAATCGAAGCGTGTTTTGTTAACAGAAATACATGTTTATTGACCAGATCTGAATAACTAAGTACTTCCCGAACCTTCATCTTACTCATCTCCTTCCTTACGTCACTACTTTCAGCATCACAGTAAATCACAATAAGGGATGCCATAGTCACACTGACTCTCTCTTTGACCGGTATTGACAACATTAAAATATACATATACGAGACTTGTTCAAAAGAAAAGGTGAATTTTGAATTTTCGCGGGTTGTGTACATTCGACTGTCGATTTTTTTTAGTTATGTTGGTACACGTATGTTTATCATATGTTAGCATTATCAACCATTTTGGGTTAGTGGTTTGTTTTTGACAACTGGAAAGGTTAAGTCACGTTTTTGTGTGTTCTTCAATTTTTTACTTTTAAAAAAAATGGATCAAAGAATGTGTATTAAATTTTGCGTCAAAAATGGAATAAAGTGCTCCAACGCACTTAAAATGTTGACGATAAACGGCGTGATAGTTAGTTAGTTATATATTCTATCTTCTTTTCCATTTTCCTTTTATTCTTTGCTAAGTTTCCCTCGCCCACCCCCCTCCTCACAACACTATTTAAATTTTAAAAAATACAAAAAAACGCCACACTTTGCTTTTTTACCAATATTTATCTGCAGAGATTTTTAATTGGCGTACTTCTCTATTATACTATTTTGTCTAAGTTTATTTTAAGAAATACTGTTTTTTTTATAAATAAATACATAACTTTTTGGAATTGGAAATAACTTTGAGGTATTAATGCTTATGTTTTACTTTTATATTTGAATAAAAGCAATAATCTTAAACACAAATATCAAACAGAAAAAAGTCAGAGAATAAAAAGACAATGGTCACAAATAGTAAAAAAAAAAAACAAATGCATTAATGCTTTAAAGTAATTTCCAATTTCAATATCAAGTTGAGACTTTGCATGAAGTCAAAAGATCTTTCGTTTTAAAAAAAATGGACACAAGACACCATCTAGGTATTGAATGTACTCGGGTTCAGCTTTGAATCCATCACAAAGATGGGTGCCAAAAATCGGAAGAGATTTAAAATAATATTCATAATTTTCAATGAAAATATGAGATCGATTAAATTTGCTAGTTTCTAATAAGGCTCCCATGGCCGAATTGGTTAAGGCGTTACTCTCGGATAGAGTAGAGGATCCGAGATCGATTCTCGATTGTGATCATTGTCTTTTTTATTTTCTGGCTTTTTCTGTTTCACATTCGTGTTTTAGATTATTGATTTAATTTAAATATTTAAATAAAGTTTTACCTGAGGGCTAACATCTATGAAGAAATTCATCTTACGAAGGGGTTATGGTTCAAATTGATAAGATAACAGAATGTAAAATGTAGGTATATATGGTGTATCTTGTAGTCCTTTGTTTTATCCTTTTGATGTTCCCTGCAAACACTGCGACAAAAGCGATTTAATAAAACCGTGCCGTTTTGCGAAATAAAAGCGTGCCGTTTTAAGAAATAATTATCTTCCTATATATGTTTTTTCATTTTGAAAACATTCTCCACCATATTTTGTTAGCGAGGCGCGCTCCTAGGTACCTGCCTACGAGCACGCCGCCCTGGGATGCCAGGGCGAGGAGAAAATCTCATAAGAAGACGGAGTAAACATGTCAGGTATTTTACGGCAGGACGTAAATTAAAAAAAGAAAGAAACAAAATCACAACGACGCTGTTCCACTCCCTTACGCTTATTTCGTTTGCAAGTAATAAGATTTACGTCACAATAATTGGATTCAGCCGAGATCCAGTTAACAATTACGTGTTTTTCAGGAGTAAAGTAATACGATTTCAGGACGTTTTAATGCCCGTAGACATAAAATGCATCAAAATCAAATAAAAAATCTTTCTTCAAAACAAAATATAACAGTATTGTTTAAAATGGCTTAGCGTGTAGGTTATGCCCATGTTAAAAAAAAAACACTTCCACGGTAAAACCATATATGATCGTGTTAAAAATGTTGACATCCGGAAATAATGCAAGGCTGATGTAAGCGTAATGAGTAGGACCAAAAAAGGGACGCTTAGATGGTTTGGGCTTGTGGAACGAATAAAAGAAGAAAGGAGTGTGAAAAGAATATATGATGCAAAAGTGAATGGAAGAAGTCGGGTACGTCCGAGGAAGACCTGGCACGATTAAGTGCATCTAGTATTTAAGACGGGCTATGTAAAGAGTCAAAATAACAGAAGAGGATGTATGAGACGATTTATTAATGTGAATGAAACAAGGAGTGTGTGCCAAGACAGCGTTGTATGGCGGTCCATCCTCTCTGCCTATCCATGCGGAAAAATTGCGTGAGGGTTAATTAGTTAGTTAAATACCGCATAAAAACAATTCAAATAAAAATAAACAAATCACCGACGTGAATCTAAAGAAAAAGAGTAGGTACATATTTAAAACATTAAAAATTAAAGAATCAAAACACATTTTAACTTTTAAATATTTGCATATTGAGGTGGTAGAGAGTGATTTAATTGACAGAGAAAGTCATTTAAGGTTTAATGACATTAGCTCAAAAAGAATATTTTTGGTGATAATTTTTTTTATTAAAACGTGAATGTGTTAGTTTTTTTTTTTGAAGATTATTCTATATTTTGATTGTGATATAATCAGGTCATTTTGGAACAATGTTTTGTTGGCTTGATATATTATCCGTTATTTATCTTTTTGGTGAATTTATTAAATGTTAACAGTACTATATTTTCAAAACAGATCATATTTTTTTATAAAAAACCATGCCTAAAGAAAATTTCATTTTACTAGTTTATTAAAAATAATATATTCATTCTTTGATTAGTTTCAGGGAAAAACAATCCCAGAAAATGGTTTTAACTCACCAAGAAAAAATAATATCAGCAGAATATTTACGCTACTTAAAAATCTTAAACATGATATTTTTTTACTGAAAAATTATTGTGCGCAGATTAGTTTAATTCATTTAAAAAAATCAGCGTAAATAAAATAAAGATTCAAATTAAAGTAACCACATGAAAATAAAAATAAATCCTTGGTAACCTTTTTTGCGAAACTGAGAAAATAAATTGAACTGGTGGCAGCTGGTTCTAATATTATAATCATTTTTTTTTCATGGGTTTTGAAAGCCTTTTTACGTCAAAACCATGAAAATAATGCATTGCGCATCATGGTTAATACGTTTTTCCACTTACATCGCTTATTTTAGTAAAAATATGAATCAAAAAACTTTATAGAAACCCGATTAAAAATATTTTGATATTTTATTTAGTAAATATAATATTTAGTTCCTTTTTTGGCCGCTTGTAAAGTTAAATATTTCCCCCTTTCAGGGTAAAGCAATTCGGAGTGAGCAAATATTTTTGAATGGGAGCTCCAGGATCATAAAATTTGCAAAGCATATTGACATAATATCCAGCCTAACAAATAATATCAACTCGCAACGTCGCGCGTCGTGGTGATAATGAGTTATGGTACTTTAAAATAAAGACGAAAAAATTGATTAGTATTGGTATTTCAATTGTTTAATAAGAAAACAAAAACTTGGGAAATGAAACCTGGCAATGTTCGGTACGGACTGATAGTAAGAATATTAAAAATAATGTTTTTAATTTCCAATACCAAAACCCTTTCCAAACGAAATAATGTGCTGTATAGTAAATCAGCAAAGCGGGCCATGAGTTATTTCTTTTAAAGGAAGTAAACAAACGGTTATCATCATTTAAGGGCCTGTGAATCTGGCAAAGGTTAAAAAAAGGCTGTTTTGTTTGAATAAAACAAAAATCCAAGATCGCATGAAATCTCAGCCGCAGACTGGGCGACTTTTCACCTCGTGTTCAGACCAGAAAAAATGTGTTTGTCATCCTTTAAGATGAAGCTAAAAAACAACACGACTAAAGCTTGAAGAGAGACGGGCCAAAAGAATGTCATAATAAAATATGGGAAAAGTTTGTAATGCCGAGAAGGGAGGAGAGCACCGAAAGCGCCACCAGCTCCGCTGAGTGAACGGGGGGCCAGATTTTGAGGGGAGGCAACTTTTGGTTTATCGACTCGCACTCCAAAGCTTCTTGAGAGCTTGTATCTGATTTAGTTAGTGTTTTTACTTTGAATTTATTTACCGCCTTTAATCTGAAAAAGTGGGCTTGTTTACTCCGCGGATTAGAGATCAGGAATGATTTACGGGCGCATTACATTTTGTGTAAATGCTAAAGGGCTACGTGTTTCTCGCTTTTGTCGCTCTGTGTTTTATTCCGAACGGAACACAACTACGGCGGAACGAGACTTTCTAGTTATGTTTTGGAACAAATCCTCGTGCGTTATGTAGGGTCGTAAATACACAGATTTGCAGATAATCTTTTTTGCCTAGGTCATGTCGAAAACATAAATTTTCAGGGTTAGGGTAGACATAATATACTTGAATCATTGCGTGTTCCTGCCGGCAAACACAAACCTTCAAAGTTCGAACCTGAAAGTAGCTGACTAAGGATAAACTAATCAAATACTTGGAGCATTTAAATGATAGATGAAACGTATAAGTTAAGATATTTAAGGTATACGAAGAAGTTTGAAGATATTTATAAATATTAGTGATTACTATTGACTTGAATCAAATCTACTAACTACGAATATTTGCACTTGTAAATAACATTTCAATGGAAGATGCTCTGAGAAAGTTGCGTCATTGATCCCTTTGGCACCGGTGCATAGTCGGAAAACATTTGTGAATACGGGTGACATTCGATACACGAGAGCCGGTCGCTTCTACGATTCGTTCTTGTGTTCTACAGCTCAGCTGTGAAATGACTCTTGACAACTTCTGTGTTTCCTCCCTCCTGCATTAAACATTAAACATTAAACAAAAACCTTTTATCCGACTGCACCTTAACAAGATCACTGAAACTCACCTTCCATCTACTACCTTCCTTCTTCTCTTTATCCCATTCCCATGTTCCCTTCCACCTTCCTCTCCCCTTACCAACAGAGTAAAGTTACTATTGTGAAACTGTGTATTATCAAACTTTATTTCTAATATTTATCAGCAGAGGAAAATTTGTGATTGGTATGATTTGTTATTTTTATATATATGTATTAATTGTTGATTTGCTGTTCATTTTCCGAAAATATAAATAAAAAAATTTTCTTCAAGATCCAGGTTCATTACTTTTTTTCCTTTACAATACCCTACAGACAACATCCCCAAAGATGAAAAATGGGAAATAATTTCTCTCAGGGTGTCCTGCGTAGAGTTACTGTTAAAAAAAACAAAAAAACGAAATTTGCATAAAATTTACTCACATTGTGAACTTCCTAGAAAAATAACTCGAATACTTCTGTGACACACATTTATATGAAGTCTTAAAAAAATATCATGTCGAAAGGGAATGGTGAAAATATGCCTGTGCAAAATTCTGGTGAAATCGGTTTTGAACGGTGGCTGTATATTTAAAAAAATCTTCATCTCTTATTGCCTACAGAAATTTAGTGGATACACACCATTAGGCATTTCTGAAATGATTGATCAATGAATTCAAACCTGCGGCACATTGAAACGTATAGGAACACGAGGGAGTAAAAAAATAGAAATAAAACATCGCCCGCGCCGAAGCCACGGGCCTTGAACAATTTTCATTCACTCTAAGCTTAAGGTTAAGGTAAACATTGACTGGCCAAAGCTTGATTAAATTGCGGAAAGAGTTATTTGAAAATGAATTAAAATAAAACAGCTACATTCTTAGTTTTAAACAAGTTTTGATTGTTTTATTTTAATCATAAGGTTACACCATAAAGTAATATCATTTAATTCATATTCGAAAAATTTTATTGACTTCTTCAATAATTGCAAAAATCTTTTGTGGCACCATTTTGATATGCATAAATGAATTAATACTTTTATATTTTCTTAGAAACCAATCACTTTATGGTTTGACATATTTAATGAAAATGGAATAATAACTTTCTATAAGACCACATATGTCATTTTTTTTTATTACCGACCGGTTTCGCTTAGCCAAAGCATCATCTGGGTACAAAATTAAACTAAACAAAAAATACAAAGTGTGTGGTTGCATACACATACAAAGAGAGAACAGAATTTTAATAAAAATAAAATAACAAACGAGAGAATGACATTTATAATTATAACAAAGGAACAGAGAGAAAGAGACAGACAATTTGAAACGAAAGAGGCAAAACGTCAACTGAGAAGGTGATTAAAGAATAATGAGAAAAGAAGTTTACAGGAAATAAACCTAATATTAGACCACTGGACGAATGTAACTAATTTTTATGAATATAATTATTCATTTTAATGGCTTTGTTTATTCCTAGTTCATTTAAACAATATAGTCTATTGTCACGACCATTTTTGTGAAGAATATGAGCTTTTATTGAAGGTATGATATTTTTCAATAAGACGATTGGCGAATTAATTACAATCAATTAAATCTGTGATCTTATACAAAGTTAGTATTTCATTTTCATTTAACTGATATCTTGTTTTAATCATTTTTCTTTGATAAAATCAAGATGTTTAAAGGTCGGTAAGATACAATGTAACTTGTATCTTGAAGAAATTTCTATAAATCTGATTTGTTATATGTATAAAATTAATAGCACTTTGTTATGTTCAAGAAATTTGATTAAAAAATTATTATTAGTATAATTAAAACATGTTAACTTTATCGATGAAAAGTGGTTAAAATAAAGTATTAACCCTTAAATGCACACATTTTCCTTTTGACCTGAAAAAAATCTGAATTGAATTCAAAGGGGAGCGGAATATAAATTGTTCTGTGACTTAAATAAATAATAATTTAGGAGTGGTTTTGGAGGTAACATAAAACAAACTTAGGGGAGGTATTATGCATTGAGGAGGTAAAAAAAACGATGTTGACTAGATTTATATTATTTTAAATTTTATCAAAAATTATGGGACAGATTTTTTAAATGCGATAATATGTTCATTTAAAAAAACTCCCGCCTGTAGGCTAGTTTATGCATTTAGGGTTAATTTATTTAGTTGTATAAATGATATAATTTTATAGTTGAATTGACATTTAATAATAAAATAACGAACGATTTACCTCCAACCTCTGCGATAGTCGTGAAGCCATTCTTTTCAGTAATGCGTATTCCAAAAGTTCAGTGTCGCAACACCATCAAGGGTAAATATTCATTTTTTTTTATATAATTCAAAATGGAGTTCTACAAATTGAACACAAAAACGATGCCGTCTAATAAAATTTTGTTGGCAGAAATTTAACTTTTTTATATGGATTTGCAAGTTTTCTTTGTTTTACACTCCCGGTTAAAAATAATGAGAACTAAAATAGTGATGGGAGATAAGGATATTTGAGATATACTTAGCTGTATAGATCTATTCACTGTATATACATGTATAGCATTTGACGTACAATTTAGATTCTAAATGGTTGTATTTAGAGACCAGCTAACGAAAGCGATATTGAAAACGTGTTTTAATCAACAAAGAATACATCATTACATTTAAACATCTATTTTACCATGTATAATTCTCATTCCTCTTTATTTTTTATTTTTGTTGAGAATTTGAAACTTGTTCTATTATATGTCGTTACACAAGAAAATAATAGTTGAACAGTAATGCAAATGTGGAAGCAATAATGAAGAGGTGATGAAGTAATAATAATGAAATATTAGATGTAAGTTACTAGTTATAAGTTATACTCAGTAGTAAGTTACAAGCCATAAGTCCTTATTGTAAGTCACTAGTTGAAAATATTAGTTGTTAGCCATTAGTAATAAATCTTAACTGTAAGTTATTAGTTATAAGCTTAAGTGATAAATTAAGGGTTAGATGAATTAATTTGTAAAGCGCCCTTGAGTTGATCTTCCCACAAAAACGGCGCTATAAAAGTAATCCATTTATTAAAGAGACGCTGAAAAAAAAACATTTACTAAATTTTAAATCAAATATTTATTTCGAAGAACCTTAAGACACAAATAATGTATTTTTTTACATCTTGGATTTAAAAAGAACTTCTTGCCACACAAGTCTCAGAAGTATGTTGTGAGGTTGAAGTGAATGGGAAGGAAAAGTAGATGGGGAAAAGAAAAGCTAGGAAGAACCTAGCTTGTTAATTTTTTTATAATAAAAACCGCACACGAGTCCCAACTGCTCCAGACCGTCTAAAGCCAGTGAGACTTTGGCATCCCCGATTCGGGTATGTTGTGAGGCTGAATATAGTAAGAAGGGAAAGGAGTTGAGGAAGAGGAAGATTGGAAAGTTTCTGGCTATTCAGATCTGGTCACCAAACACGGCTAAAGCCATTTTAAGCAACGTTTTGATTCTGAATGGTGGTCTTTCACCTGGGCGATACTTAGAGTATCTACCACCCTAGAACGTGTGGAAAACATACCTAATGTTATTTTATATGAATTAAATGTGTTTTGACACATATTAATTAAGTCAAAATTATTTGCGCACACCGGGTTTGAATCTGCAACCTTTGGATTTATGGTCGAGCGTCTTACCACTCGACCGTGGAGTCCGTACAGCTATTCAGATCTGAACACAAAACGTTTCGATTTCGAGTAGTAGTTTTTCACTGGGGCGATACTTATAGTATCATCCACTACAGACTTGTTAGAGAGGAAATATACATTTATAAATAAAAATGTGTAGGACGTAAGTACTTAAAGTTAATAGAGAAGGATGAAGATCTTGGTAGGTACTTTATATTATTAAACAACGACGAACGTACAATAAACAACATAGTGAAGGAAATAAATATGGAACAACTTTTATGATAAGTACCAACCTACTTACATAAAATTTTCTATTCATAATGGATTCAAGATTTTCGACGTTTTTCTGATCAAAGGACACACCCACAGGAAATTCATGAAAAACGGAATTTAGTTTGAAGCTCTTTTTCAGAAGCTACGAGGTAGAAAAAATGGCGAAAAAGCTTTGTATGCGGGCTCGGGTGGTGCGTATACACCGCTCACAGCTCCATTGTAACCTCTCCCTCTTTATCATAAACGACGCGCGTAACAGAATGAGTGGTTGCAACGGAGCACTCGGCGGCAGGCCCATATGCGGGCGGGTATAATACATTCGTCATTCCACGCGGGCGGTTTTGTGAGAATTGAAAAACTTTTCTCTGCCCCGAGGAAACTATAAATAATTTTGGTTGCTTCATAATTTATTATTTTTCTGATCGAACATTACTTCTATTTGCGGCGGAGTACAAACCATTTTGTTGCAATTTTCTGCTGGAAATGTTGCTTCAGAATTTATTATGTTTCTGATCGAACATTACTTCTATTTGCAGTTCAAACCATTTTGTTACAATTTTCTGCTGGAAATGTTGCTTCAGAATTTATTATTTTTCTGATCGAACATAACTTCTATTTGCGGCGCAGTACAAACCATTTTGTTTCAATTTTCTGCTGGAAATGTTGCTTCATAATTTATTATGCTTCTGATCGAACATTACTTCTATTTGCGGCGCAGTACAAACCATTTTGTTTCAATTTTCTGCTGGAAATGTTGCTTTAGAATTTATTATGTTTCTGATCAAACATTACTTCTATTTGCGGCGGAGTACAAACCATTTTGTTACAATTTTCTGCTGGAAATGTTGCTTCATAATTTATTATGTTTCTGATCGAACATTAAATCTATTTGCGGCGCAGTACAAACCATTTTGTTACAATTTTCTGCTGGAAATGTTGCTTCATAATTTATTATGTTTCTGATCGAACATTACTTCTATTTGCGGCGCAGTACAAATCATTTTGTTTCAATTTTCTGCTAGAAATGTTGCTTCATAATTTATTATGTTTCTGATCGAACATTACATCTATTTGCGGCGCAGTACAAACCATTTTGTTACAATTTTCTGCTGGAAATGTTGCTTCAGAATTTGTTATGTTTCTGATCGAACATTACTTCTATTTGCGGCGCAGTACAAACCATTTTGTTACAATTTTCTGCTGGAAATGTGAACAAATGAAAACAATGTTTTTTTTGGTAAGGAGACTTATTTTTAAATGTATTTTTACCAGGGGCGTAGCGAAGTATTATTAGATAGCGCAAGGTCTGAGTGCCCTTTCTAGTCGAGCGTTCAGCGGGGCGGAGCGTGCAGCGTGCACCACATACACAATATGTTCATAGATGCAAGTGTCCTGAGTGGCGGACGCTTGAGCGGTGGACAGAGCTTTCTTGTTTGTGTTCAGCGGGGCGTGCGCCTCCAGGTTCAAACCAGTTTGTGTTTTGACAGCGTTTGTAGTAGTCGTGCGTGATGTCGTCATCACACGTCTAATTAAAATTCTTAATTATCGAAGTTAATAATCCTCTAATATTATAGTAATATATTGATTGCATATTTATATTTATGTTTTTTTCCCCTATTGCCTTTCACAATCTTCTCGTATTTCTACATTAGAATTGATAACTCAATACAATCTGATGATAAGTTTCTAATTGTACATTCATAAAAAATATTACTTTTCACAAGCATTAAGCATAAAGCCACTATTTTTTAATGAAAAAGTGCTTTTTTTTTAGATCAGTGCAATAATTGCAACGTATTGCATTTGAAAAATACTAAAATAAATGATTTTGTTCAATTTTTTTTCATTCATTATTTATTGAAACGCTATCAATAAAACACTATTCACCATCAAATATACTTGAAGCGGCAAATTAAAATTTCTGTCCTTAAAATATACTCATAACTTAAATCGGACAGTGAGCAAAAGAGAAAAGAAGCCACTGACTTAATTTAACCGAAGCAATAGGTTTTTTTATTCACTATTTGAAATGAATGCTAATTTTCTTTGCCTTGTATAAATAAATTAACATTCCAAGAATCGTTTGCATGCATCCTTCCTAGTTTCAATTGAGAAAATATGAAAATTAATGCAAATATTCAGAAAAAGATCAAGTGGTATCAGTGAACTTGCCGAGAAATTCATATCTCTTTCGTGAACCATTAATTTTTGTTTATTTTCTTGCATTTGAATGACTTGGCAAGGGGCCTGTAGAAAAACTGGTCCGGTGAAAATGCTCGGGAATTTGCTGCGCTACTATATCAAATTTTATTTTTTTATTTCTACTTTGCTACTTCAAAAAATATTGTATTTTTCATTTGAGGAATGCTTAAATGGTTGTCTTACCAATTCAAACTTCTTGAATAGAGAACTTTGCCCCTAGCACAAGTACATCGATAAAAAATTTTGTTAACGATATTGGCTCATTGTCAACATTGCGAACACGACTGCATATCGCCAACAAACCAACAACAGCTAACGTCGACTAAATTAAGTAGACTTAGCCAATGTACACTATTGTTTGTTCGTTGGTGATCTGTAATGATGCTAGGGAATGTTAACAAATAACCGATATTGTTAATAAAACTTTTTATCGATGCTAAAGCCATGATAACATTAGGGGTTTGAAGAAAACGTTTTTTTTTAAACTTACTTACATTCTCATTACCAAGCTTGGAAAATTCCACTACACCTAAATGTGATATGCTAACGTTATTATAATATTAGTTTTTTTTTTCGGAAATTTATAAAATTATTTTTTTATATACTATATTAAACTTAATAATATGTTGAGATTAGAATTAACTTTGAAGCATTAATGCTTACTTATTATCAAATATTTAAATAATATGAACAATCTAAAATACAAATGTGAAAGTGAAAAAAGCCAGGAGCTAAAAAGAATTATGGTCATGACCGAGATAACTTTGAATATCTTCAGAAGATGGCGGCCTAAAATCGGAAAAAAAATCTGACGTATTATTAATAATTTCCAATAAAATAATGAGATCGGTTAAAAATGGCGTTTTCTAATGAGGTATTGATGGCTTGATTGGCACTCCCGGATAAAGTAGAGGTTTCGAGTTCGTGTCTCGGTCATGACCATTGTTAATTATTATCTAAAAATTAATGGTATGTATTAAAACAAGAAAAAACATTTATCTCTGCATATATGGCCACTTTTTAATAATGTGTCCGTCATATTTATTTTATTGTTATGTACTAAAATATGTCTTTTTAATATACTCGTATCGTGACATATTATAATATTTATAATGGACGAGCTAGTTGAAAAAATATGTATTGTTTGTGTTTGCTTAATTTAAGGACTGGTATTATGTAGATTTACAAAGATATAGAAAAATATAGGTAATCTAAGTCACCATATTGGGTGAGGAAAGTAGAAAATTATTTTTAAAATATTTTTAGGATATCATGAAAGCTTAAAATTGAGTTGGCACGCTTCTTGCGGTATGTTATCAAAACTATATAAATTACGTAGGTACTTCCACTTCGAACTAATGATCTCGATTTCATCAAATTAAAACAACTGTGACAGTTGAGTCCACCTGCGCAGATGTTAAAATATTGATTTATTATTCTGTTTCCAGAAACCATTAGAGCATTAAACTCTTCTATCTGATAATTATGTACTCAAAAGAACAAATTTAAGTAGTACAAAATAAATGACTACTTAATACGAAAGAAGACTTAACCTCTTGTCGGTTAGTCAAGTTATTAAACTACATAAAACATGCTTTATTAACAAGCCATAAAGACTTTCATAGATTATTTCCTCTCATTTAAATAAATTTAATGCGTTGCAGTGCGGATTTTAAAAGTCTTACGCGGCGAGCTGTACCTGTCTCTTCCTCGCCTTATGATAAATGGCCAGGGCAGAACGGGACGGATGTTATTTATGCGGACCATCCTCTGGCATAAGATAGTGGGTAACGGAGTCAAGTGGCGTCCTGCTTTATTGCCTCACCGTCTTGGCGGAATAATGGACGATTTGCCGCGCGATTTGTACGCAAGGTGAAAAATATTTAGTATGTGATAATTTTAAGGGTTGATAAATGTTCCAACTGATATTAAATACGCGCACGCACCGCCCTTATCTCTTATCTTTTTTACTTTTTTTAATGTGAGTTTACTTAAACCTTCGATATATTTTTTCTTGGAGTCATAAAATTTCTCACTATTCTTTTATCACCTTCTCAGTTGACGTTTTGCCTCTTTTATTTCATTTTACTTGTTTCTTTCTCTCTGCTCCTTTGTTATAATTTGAATGTTTTACTTTTATTTTCTAACTATTCTCTTATTTTATTTTGTATTGTGTTCTCCCTCTATATTTATGAGTATATATAATCACACAACATTCATTTTGTGGTCTTCCTCTGTATGTACGAGTGTATATAACCACACACTATGTATTTTTTGTTTGGTTTAATTTTGTCTCCTGATGATGCTTAGGCTGAGCGAAACTGGCCGGTCATAAAAATAAAATTTTTGGTCTTATTCTACGTTATCATTTCATTTTCATTAAGATATTAATATTTCTATCAAGAAAAAAAATTACATAAAAATAAAGTCTGTGTTAAAAGGGTGCAATTTAAAAATCAAAGCAAATAACTTACTTAAAATATCCCCTTGTATACTGTTTAATTATGCGGTATAAATAATTTGTACCTTTTTTTTCTGTTTGGGTACTTATATTTGTCAAAAAAGTATTTGAAAAAAACACAGTTTTTCGTATATAAAATGGGATTTTATATCTGGTTTTTAAGGAATGATAGGTTATCTGATTAATATTATATATACACATGACGTAACGAACTAGTTTAAGAAAACCGGTGAGGGAAAAGTGAAGGAGTAGCACCCGGTTATTCATATCTGTTCACTAAACATTTCCATTTTCCGAGAATGGTGAGGCTGAAAGAAATAGTAGACGGGAAGAAGAAGAGGGGTTTAAAAAGTAAATGGCTATTCAGATTTGTTCACTGAATATTTGTTCATTTGTTTCGAGTAACTTTCGATCTTGAATAGGGGTATCTTACCAGGGAAATACTAAGAGTATATTTTTATTATCAATACGAAAAATCATCTGAACAATTATAAACATATGTTTGTCAAGAAACATCCACACGGTAAACAAACGAGTTCTTAAGAGATTGCTAAAAATAACGGTTCTTGGATTTTTTCGGATAAAACTGCCAGTCAAAATATAACATAAGTTAAGTTACAAAATTTCGAATGAAATTATAAATTATGTCGACACTTTTGAACTTTCTAGGAATTATTTTACTTGAATAACAAATCAAATGCTTATCTATAAATTTCTGTCTCAGTTTCTTCACCGAAAATTAATGAAATGGTAAATGGTAGCAGAGTTCTAAGTATCAAAGAATCACATTAATAATTCAAATTAATTAATGAAAGCCTCTCAGAAAACCAAACGCGTTTAAAAAAATGGTATCCGTAAAAAATATTGTTTTAATGAAGCTAATTAATACTTAATACTACTTGTACTAAAAAATTCCTAACACGGTGATAAATTTTAAGATTGATGGTGCAAACATTGAGAGATTATATGAAATCAATAATCTACACTAGACCTACATTGGACTGAGAACCACCTTTCAGAATAAATTTTTAATATTTGCTACAAATGAAAGTTATTTTTTTTTATGGAAGAATAAGAATTAAAATAAATAAGAATATTGAAAAACCTATTTACAAATCTATAGTGACTTCACATTTGAACTACATTCTGACTTATGAAGGTATATTTGGCCAGTGGAGGGAACCTAAACAATCATCATAGAAGTCATTCGATGACCTCCGTGGTTGAGCGGTTAAGATTCTCGACTACGAATGCATAGGTCGCGGATCGAATCCCGCCATGTGCAAGTAAATTTTATTCAATTAAAACGTGTTGTTTCACATTGAATTAAAAAACTATTAAAAAATATTCAAAATTCGGTATCTGAAAATGGGCAAAATTTTCTTAAATAACATATGTACCTATTTAGGAAAGTTTTGTATTTAAATTACATTTTTAATGACAGAAAAAATGTTTTGTTTATACTAAAGATTGTTTGATGCCACTATTTGTGTCTTGTACCTTGGAGACTTTAAAGTTATATTTGATGTGACAATAATTTATTTTAATTCACTACTTAGGGAACGATATACTTATTTATTTTGAAATTATAAAAATCCAAAATGAAGAAACAAACCGGCTCTACAAAAGGAGATTTTTTTCATTTTATTAACGCCTTGAAAGGCATTTACATAAAAATATATTTATGTTATATAAAGGAGTAAAATAAATAAGAAAAGAATATAACATAAAAGCACGAATAAAAAAATAGTTAGTATGTACAACGCAAGTATATAAATATAGCGTAGGTTTTACAATTAATTTGATTGTTGTTTAAAACATTTATTACTTTAACAAAAACAAAAAAAAACTAAAGGAGTAGGTACAAAATATATAATTTTTACAAAGATTAATATTTATTAAATTTTTTGTATAAGTTGAGTTTAGGAAATTCTTTATGAATTCATAATCCTTGTACTTTCTTACAAGTGGCAACTTTTCAATGGATTTTCAACACGTTTTCCTTAATTAAAAAATTGACATTCAACTCGTAGAAAAGAGGGTTCTATAGATATCGGTTGATGGTTGAAGTAAAGTGTTATTTGCTTGATTTAGTCATAATGTAACTGGTTTTTACGAATGGGATTCAAATTATATTGTTTAGTGAAAAAATTTATTCTTTTGGTTTATCCGGACCACCTACAAAGCCATCTATCGTCTCTTCTGCCATTGGACCCTAGCCAGGTCTCCTCTGCAGGCAGGTCCTTCAGTGGGGGTGAAACCTCTCCCCACCCCTGTCCTTAGAAGGTTCCATTACTTTCCGACTGCGTGCCCGTTGCAAATTACCCCAATTCTCCTGAAAGTCTTCGTCGCCGTTAAATCAGGTTTTTTTGTAGTCGCCAGGGAATAAAAAGACAAGGAAGTAAAATTTTACCGAAATATATCTCGTTCAATGTCACAAAAGACAGGTATTGAAGTTTTGAAAAAATCTGATTATAATGGTCGTGTTTCAAGTCTTCATTTTAAAATGCCTGTTTCATGTCTGGCCTCCGAATTAAAACTTAAAAATCATGGTAAAATTAATGATTTCGGCTTCTGTCGAAAGGGGAAAATTTAATAATACGCAGAGGTATACTTAAAAAAAGACCAACTTATGTATTTTTGCCTCCTTGTTGTAAATTAATTTGTGTACCTTTTTGTAGGTATATAATATGTACCTGTTGAATCATCTAGCATTGTGTGACAAATATCAACATATTTTATGTTATTCTACTTGCAATTACTATCACCTACCTCAGAACAGGTTCTAATGACCTAGTGAGGTAGGTAATAATGTAAGAAACACAAAGTTAATAAATAAAAAAATAAACAATAAAATATATTTAAATATGTATTCCTTAAATTTAGTCAGGAAAAAATGAGGTAAAACAAATTTAGTTAAAGAAACGAAAAAATAACTTTGTATGAAACCACGGATATAGTTTTGATTTTTATTACAAACCGGTTTCGCTTAAACTAAGCATCCTAAGAGTACAAAATTTGACTAAAAAAAAACAAAGTGCGATTTCATATACATACAGAGGGAGAATAAAACGCAAAATAAATAACAAAACAATAAAAAAATTAGTAATTTATTTTTTTAAACAAGCAAGTGATTGCTTCTACGAATATATAAATTTAATTATTAAAAGTTGATATAACTGTTAATTTCGTCATTGAAGATATGCTGCTATGAGATAAGTTTACTCTCTTTTTATTATGTTTAATAGAGTTTAGTAAGTACCTTTTAGAAAAATTATCAGTATAATAAATAGTATGAAGATAAGAAAGATTTAACAAAACGTGTGTATCTGAATTTTGAAAATTTAATCAAAAATATTAGATTCATTTATTGTTTTACACAATTTGTCCAATTTTTTAACCCTTCTTTCTTTAAAAAGGATTAATACCGACCAGTCGAATGTACTCGAATGTACGGTAAACCCAAGTACGATCGTGTTTTAAATGTGAATATCCGAAAAGAATGGAAGGCTGATGAAGGCGTAACGAATGGGACCAAGAAAGGGACGCTTAGATTGTTTAGGCATGTGAAGCTAATGAACGATAAAATGAGTGTTGAAAAGAATATATGACGCGAAAGTGAATAGAAAAAGAAGTCGAGGACACCCGAGGAAGACATGGCACGATCAAATGTATTAAATACTTGAATCGGGCCATTTGGAGAGTCAGAATTACAGAAAAGTATGTATGAATATGAATGTAGCAAGGAGTGTGTACCAATACAGAATTGTACGGCGGTCCATCCTCTATGCCTACCCCTGCAGAAACGGCCTAATGGTTAGTTAGTTAGTTAGTAATTTAACTATCCCCAATAAACAAAATGGCGAATACGAATCTCCGTAAGGTCTAGAAATCCTTCTAAAGGCCATCGCGTTTTAATACACTGCGTATTCTGTGTACTCCTCTATTCGAAAGAATCAAATCCCGTCAGAGCGCAGATATATGAAAAAGCCATCAAGCCGGCCACAAACCCCGTACTAAAAACACCGTAAAAGCGATGGTAAAAACATAGGCCCTCGAACAGGGCAAGTGCTCGAGTTAAGTGGTTTGTTGTTGGGCTGCTCCGTCATACGTAATACTGTCTCTAATACTCTCAACACAGCTTGTGTGAAACTTTTGGAAAAGCTGTGTTATTTTCCACTATTTATCTTTAAAAAAAGCTGAAGAGAGTGGACAGGGAAAATAAATGGGCAAGTTGATGGTCGGGTAGTTTCAGCTGTTCAGATCTGGTCACTCAACATGGTCAAGGCATTTTTTTTCTAATGTTATTTTATTTTTTAAATAGTTACTTGTACATTAAAGTTAACAAAGTATCCAACTATTCCATTTTCTTTTTGAATTATATTCTACTTATTATATTTTATATAGTTTTAACAGGTTATATTGAATTTATTGATTGGCATAATTTTGGTTTCCGGCAGCGCATAAAAAGACTTTCATCCCTTTATATAGTAAGCTATTTTGTGTTTAGATGTTTTTTTTATAGTTGATACCACACAAAAGTCACAACTGCTCCCAACCGTCTAGAGCCAGTAAGACTATAGAATTTACAATTTGGGTATATTATGAGGATGCAGAGGGGAAGTAGATGGGAAAGAGGAAGGTTGGGAAGTACCTGGCTATTCAGATCTGGTCACCAAACACGGTTAAAGCAATTTCAAGCAACGTTTCGATTCTGAATAGTGGTCTACCGCTCTGGAAAGTACCGCAAATATAGTATACATTATTTTTATATGAATTAAATGTGTTTATACATATAAATCAAATGAAAATCGAATAACGTGACCTTTGGATTCGAAATCGAGCGTCTTGTCACCTGACCACAGAGGCCGTCAATTTCAAGCAACCCATCGATTCGGAATGGTGGCCTTTCGCCAGGGGGATACTAAGAGTACCTACCACTCTAGATCCGTAAAGTCGAGGATATGAACCTCTCTGTCACGGAGGTCGTTAATTTTCACCATAATCTTACTTGTATAATTTTCACTACAGCACATCGTTAACTTTTCAACAAATGGGTTTATGGATATAGTTATCTTTGTTCCCGGAGACACCTTAAGGGTGTTTACTGGAGTTATTAAGAGTTTATCTTAACTTTAAAGCAGATAATCTCTTGTTACACTATTTATGGAGCAACAACTGTCGAACGGTGATCTCTGGAGTCATGAAATTTGATAAGCCTTTTTCTCAAATATATTTTTTCCCCAATTAACACAGCTATTTTTTGTTTGAAACATTATTTCCAATTACTGTCAAATTATAATATAAGACAACCCACACATTAAGATTACATAAATAAAGGATATATTAAAAAAAGATTAAAAGTCTGACATTGAAGCAAACTATATATTTAAATGTTAACATTTCTATGGATACAATCATTACAGCGATAATGTCTAAGGAATTTAAAATAAAAATCAATTACATTTACGAGATACATGGACATGGGTCGAGAAATGCATAACTAATTAGATGGCCAAAAAATTTTTTTTTTCATGTTGGGCCATTCAACTATACCATACAATATAATTCCTATAGAAATTACTGCAATAGTGTACAAAGCTCTACCCGAGCACATGTAATATACCTAGATGGTGTCTTGGGTAAACTATCCATTTTTATTTTTCAGATGATTTATGACTTCTTACAAAGTCGAGAATCAATATATTAAATTAAAATTAACTTTAAAGCATTAATGCTTATTATTTTTATATTAATTATTTAAGATAATATAAATAATACACAACGTAAATATGAAACATAAAAATAAAACGGTTGCTAAGAACGGTTGCAGTTTGAGCTGCGGTTTTTAACTAACTAAACATCACGCCGTTTCTCCGCAAGGGTAGGCAGAGAGGTCGGACTGCTATACAACTCTGTCTTGGCATACACTCCTTGCTTCATTCACATTCATATATTATCTAAAACATACTCTCCACATGGCTCGATTCAAGTATTTGATCCACTTAATCGTGCCATGTCTTCCTCGGGCGTCCCTAGCTTCTTCTTCCATTCATGTTCGCATCATATATTCTTTTCACACTCATTTCTCTGTTCATTCGCTTTACATGCCCAAACAGTATAAGCGTCCCTTTCTTGATCCTATTCATTACGCTTACCTGAATTAGCCTTGCATTTTTTCTGGATATCCACATTTTTAACACGGTCATACATGGTCTTACCAAATAAATTTAAAAAATAAAGGTTTTTTTTGTTGCTTTTATTAACAACTGTTTTTGTTGGTATATTTTATGCTTTATTTTGTAATCGAAAATTCATACATTAATAAAATGTCTTTAGAAAAATATATTTAAAAATACCGTTTCTGGAAACAAATTCAATATTTTACATTAGAACATTTTTTTAAAATATTTAATTAACATAAAAAACAACATATTCAACACACGTATACCTATGTTTGTTTTAAGCTGGTCTAAAGTAGATATTGGCACGATAGAAACATTTTTCGAATATTTGTTTCCAGGATTATTATAATAATCGAATGATGTTTCGAAATACACCCCCAAAAAGTATGCAATGTCCAGCTCCAAGATACAGCCTAAATTAATATCAAAATTGACGTCCATAAATATTCAAGCCTTAGTCTAAATTGGTCGTTCTGGTATAAACATGAATATTCCTACAACATTTTCAAAATTGCGTATTTATTATAATACTGAAAGCCATACCGGTCCAAATTGAAATCACGTTAGCTAAAAAGAGTTGTTCTCCTTCTTGTGGTATCTGTCGTATATACTCGTATGTGCTATCGAAAGTAGATTAAAATTAGGGCAATCATAAAAATAGTTGCATTTACGTATCTGACGTTTGTCGACTACGAATCCAGACGTCGCCCTTTCAAGTCCGGCGTGCGCAAATACATGTTATATAATTAATATGTGTCATAACACATTTAACCAGCATAAAATAATATATAGTATATTTGCGACATGTTCCAAAGTGGTAGATACTCTAAATATCACCCTAGTGAAACACCACCGTTCAGAATTGAAATGTTGCTTGAAATAACTTTAGTCGTGTTTGGTGACCAGATCTGAATATCCAGGTACTTTCGAACCTTCCTCTTCCCCATCTCCTTCCTCTACATATTGTCTTAAGCTTCAACACATTCTTACCCTATTTAGGGAAACCATTGTCTTAGTGGCTCTGACGGTTGGGAGCAGTTGAGTCTCTTGTGCGGTGGTATTCACTATAAAAATAATATTTTTTTATAATTTTCAAAAGCAATTTTTTTTCTGAGACATACAAACAAGTGATAAATAAATTACATTTTGGAAGAGTTTCTAAAGTCAGGTTCTTCTCTGACAAAAAGCGCCAATACTCTAGAGTTTCAGAAAGACGGTACTGTGATTTATGAATAAAAAATGCACAATTTTACAAGAAAACAAGGATATTTCCTGCAGAAATGTGAATAATTTTTCTGAAAAATGTGAACTGACACCTGGAAAAAAACATATCTCCTTTGCAGCGGCTGTACACAATACCATCCGCACGGGGATGGTAAACCTTCCGCTAACAAAGGCTTTAGCTTTAATTGGATTCATATTACAGTTGAAGCACTGGATTCTTTGTAGCCTAAAGCAGGTTAGCTCAATATGACAAACGTGAAGGACTGGCGTATTCAAAACGTTATTAGGTTTTATTCAAAAACGTATTAGATTTGGAGATATCTGTTTCATGTTCACATATTATATTATTTCACTCAAAGCGTACGGCCGGGAAAGGTGGGCTTATATTTTTCTTTTGTCTTTGGATACTGGGAATAAAATAATGGAATTAAATCTAGAGCGCGCACGGTCCACAGGATGAATGCTTTTAATCCACTATTTATTCATAATCTATATTGAAAAAGAAAACAAAAAATAATCCTTGCGCACGTGAATTGGGTAGACTCTCGTGAAATGAAAACAAAGTACCTTTTCTATGAATTGGTAAAAATCACACAATTGCGTTGAATAGAAAATAATGTATTATTTATATACAATTAGAATTAACTTAAAAGCATTGACGCTTATTGTTTATTAAATATTTAAGTAATATCATAATCTAAAACATAAATTTGAAACAGAAAAAAGACAGAAACTAAAAAGTACAATGGTCATGACCGTGACTCGAACTCGTAACCTCTACTCTATCTGGGAGTAACATTCTACTAATTGAGCCATCAAAACCTTATTAGAAAGCGGCATTTTTAAACGATCTCATATTTTTATTGAAAATTATTAATTATTTCAATATCAAAAGATTGCAGCCTAAAACCGAAGAATTTGAGTTTTATGAAAAACATACTAAAACATCAATAAAAGCTGCAGTTTGAAAACATACAAACACATTTTTGAACGTTTTTTAGCAAAATTTTTAACATGCTTTTCATAAGGAATTTGAAAGATTGCAGTTTGAAAATTGTATTCATTAGAAACCTTAGACATTTTCCTAACTACTCGTACTGAATTAACAAATAAACCATTTCCAGTATCGCTTGGATTGAAAAGTCTAAAAGTTAGTATTTTTGGGTGCTGATTCTTATAACAAATTATTTTTTTTCACGTTTTTAGATTAATGTCTGTGCTTTAATCAATATTAAAACAAATAATTTATGATAGAATGATTTTCTTTGATCACAGAATAAATAGTAATGCATTATTATTATACTAAACGGAAATATTTTCAGGAGATCCATGATTTTATGTTTGATTTCGTATTAAAAGTTTAAAAGACATTTTTTGCTTGGAGTTTCGTTTCTCCAATAATTGATCTTCACTTTTTTATGTATTTATGAACACAATAAGATATTAAAACGGAACGTAATAAAATTTCTAATTTCTTTTTGTCTTCGTTCGGCTTTTGAAACTGATCAAAAACAATTTAATTTCAATTTATAATTGCAAAATGACGCCTTTAACATGTAAGAATATTGATGTTTGAAACGATAGCAAAAGTATTCGAACAAAACATTACAACATAAGAAGTCATATTTAGAAACATGGACTTTTATAAGTTAAAAATGTTCACGAGATAATTTCAAGCTCTCTTGAACATGATTTAATAATATTCCACTATTTTTTATTAAGACTAGACCGGTTTCATTTTATAACGGGCATCTTCAGACTGGTACAACTTTAAGTGAATATATGGTATTCATACTCTTGCTGTCCGGAATTAACATGGCGTTACCTAGAAAGTATTTACAATAATATATCGTAGTTGGAAAGGCAAAAGAGCTTAAGGGACACTGTGTTTAAAAGTGAGTTAAACATGCAGTTTTGGTCATTTTTTTAGGGCTTATGCCATAACTATCGTTTGATTCTGAAAACTTTTGTGGTCCTTCAGTCATGTAAAATATATTTCCCATTTGGAAAAAGGTTTGACTCAAGCGACACAAGTTTGAGAATTTTAGTTTATTGACGCTTCAGGTAACTCAGTGAGAGCATTGAGTTATATGAGTTAATCAAAATCCAACCAGCTACTGAAGACTTATGAATTTTATTGTAAAACAAACTACCTTTAGTTAAAATTTTAGTTTTAGTTAACAGTGCGCTGGTGTAAACTTCCTAAAATGGTGCTTTGTCCCTTTTGCCTTTCCGGTGGCGATATAATTATGATATTCAAGAAGCAACCCTTTTAACCCACGTTAAATGGTATTAACTTTGACGCAGTAAAATATACTGAAATACAAATAAAAAATACAACTATCTTTACACAATGTTTGACATCAACGGAACTAGAATAAAATTTTAATTGACTTTATCATGTTTTGGCTGAAACCATGAATGGAATTTGGTTTGTTCATTGAATCATATTAAATCTACAAGTACACTTACAACCCTTTAGCTGTACAACTCTTAACATGTAGCAATTAATGAAAAAGGAGAATAATGGTAAGTGGTTTTGCAAGATTTTTCACTGCAAAAAACTTACTTGTGGTAAGTAGTTTTACAATACATTTTTTTTTCTAATATTGATTTAAAATGGGGTTTAGAGATTTTCTCATAAAATAAATAATATCTGAAAATCCACTTTGACTGAATGGGAGGGGCCCCTAACTTATTCTGGAAATAGATTTGCATATATTATACAATCACTAAAATCATCGCTAACTCCAAATACCTAAAATGTGGAGTTACCAGATTTCAGCAGGAACTTTACGATATATTATATAAATTTATATGCACGCACTTGATGGAGATCGAATTTGTATCAATTAGTGTTCGTGTTTGTGTTCTTTGGTAGTTGCAAGACTTGCGACTAGTGACCTTTTAGTCCCAGAAGCCGAACATAAATGAAAATGTAAAAAGAACACCCTTAGTATGAGATAATTATTGTACCCTTAAGTTTAAAGAAAGTTGTAAAACATGTCAGTAGTTTAAATGTAAGCATTTTGACAAATGTGAACATTGGAAAAAAAATTTTATTTCTCGCTTTAATAGCCGTTAAAGTTTTTTTTTACTTTGAGCAAATTACGTCTGTCAACAAGAGCAAGCTTAGGGTACGTGTGTCTATTGCGCTACCCATAAAATTCCCAACGAGTTTTACGAACGTTTTATTCTGCACTTATCTCAGACGACATACTTAACTATGAGTGAAACTGGAAGGTCCTGTCACTTCTTGGTTTATTAAAGCAATATATGTCTGCTACTTAGTTTAATATTTCATTGTGACATGTAGAGAATTTAGTCAATTCCTTTTTGCATAACTATTCGTCACCGTGAAAAATCAGGCGATGTAACTTGACTTGCCAAAAACAATCGAATTGCCTTAATCCACCCATTTTAAATATAGAATAATGAGTGTTAAAATATATTAAAGGTATTTACAGTATTAGCTGGGTAGGGATTTGAAACGATTATTTTTTAAAAATTGATCATTGCAATCTTAGAGTACATCTATCCAAGGCAGTGTAGTCAGTTTTTGATGATTTTTTGCTGGACTCGGCAAACCTGGGCGTGGCTAGGACCAGGGCTAGGGTATTTATACATCCGCTCATAGCACACGTCGACTTTATGTTCTTGTTTATTCGTATAACAACTTTTTAACAGTATTGTTTTCAACAAAAATATAGCATATAACCTAAAAAACCGTTTGGTTGTGTCATGTTTAGTGGCGTAGTAAAAAATGTGGGCAGTCTCGTGGTGACCCAGGAGCCATGACAGTACATAGAAGTGGTGTATTATATGTGTTGTCTCTTTCTCTCTCATGGCGTACGACGTAAAAACCCTGAGAAAGTGATTTATCGCAAGTTTGTATAGGTTGGGTAAAAATAATTAGGTCTCTCTCCATACATACTCCAAGATTTCAATTATCATCAGTTCCATATTTGACAAGTGCACACTTGTACGCGCGTACTCACATAGGAAATTATTTTTATTCGTAAAAAGTATTAGCTTTGTGGCTTGCCATGTTCATAAAATAATAAGTAGTATATAAGTTAAAATATTATAAAGTCAAAATAAAAGTGAAATATTTAGCTTGAATGTACAAAATAAATAAAATATATACACTTTGTTTAAAACCACTTTTATATAAAAGTGGTTTTAAACAAAGTATATCGGTTTTATTTAGAAATTATTTATGGTTGGTAGCTTTAATTGAATGTTGCTAAAGCGTAAACTTACGGAGGTATTAAAAAACTAGGTAACGTTAATTTCCATCGTTAACATGAAAAGGTTGAGCAATAAAAACCAGTTTTGTTAATAAAAAAGCCACCACTCTTGAAACCGCACGTAATCAGCTACGCTCTTTGTTCTTCCCTCGGATTTTAAAATCTCGAAACTTACTGTTATATCCAATGATAGTAATCTGACCTCACGTGGAAACGAAATCATTTTATAAAGTTCAAAATGTTTACACGCTTAATTTTTAAAGAAATCGAGTCAGGGCAAAATAATTATGTCGAAGGTTATTCAAGTCATATAATATGTTTCCATGAAGTGAAAATTTATAAATATTGATAATTGAAATAGCCATCACTATTCAACATATCACGTTGTCTCTTTTCCTTAGACTGAGAATATTTCTCTATTATATAATATCGAGGTTCAAGTCCAGGAGGCATATAAAATCTTGGTAGTATAAACCTAATTGTTTGAAAAATCCTAAGCATAAAATGTACGTAGAAATAAAATTTAAAGTCACTTTTTTTCTAAACGTCCTTAATTTGCTTATTTTCAGTTCACTCTTTACTTGTTTCCTTGTTACTCAATGTCATTACTGTCTACTGAACACCACATCTTCGCTAGAAAATCAAAAGTGCTGAAGCGCCATTTTGGGAAGTTTACACCAGACCAATTTAAAGTTTTTTGTTTTACAATAAAAATCATAAGTTTGTCAGTACCTGGTTAGATTTTAGAAGAAAAAGTTAACTCAATACTTTCACGGAGTTACCTAAAGTGACGAAAAACTAAAAAAAAAACCAAACTTGTGCCGCTGGAGTCAGGCCTTCTCCCAAATGGAAAGTATATTTTAGATGGCTGAAGGGCCACAAAAGTCTTCAGAATCAAACGAGAGTCAGCATTCGACGCAGAAAAAAATTTAACCCATTTTTGACCAAAGTGTCGCTTAGTCCCTTTCGTCTTTGTTCCCATTTTTTAGAATCGTTACCTTTTAATATTTTAATAATTATAATTTTAAGTACCAACACGTTTCTTGTATTCAATATTAGTTTCTTTCCTTTGCCTTACCAATGTTTGTCTTCATATTTATATGTACCTTACATCAGGGTTTTTGAAAGCCTCTGATAAATTGTTTTTCAATCTGTTGATGTACACATGCACTGTTATACCCGTATCTGATTTTTTTTTAAATAACGATCACAATTTTAGATTTTATATTATTATTTGCAAACGTATCTGTTATATATTTTTTTCTTATTGTTACATTAGGTTAAGGTATTAAGTGTAAAGCGCACATGAGGTGAACAATCACAAAACTGCGCCATATAAATTCACTTCTATTATAATTATTTGATTATTTTCTACATTTTGCATTTCATTGCTTGAATATTATTAATATTGTTCCAAAAATTAAATAAATTTAAGTTTGAAATTGTCCAGCCGTGCTCAAATTCAACATGATAATGAAACTAGAACACCCATCAAGCCTCCATCCGGTAACTGATGGAATGAGTATGGCGTCATTTAATAACAATTATAAATAAATAAAAATGGCGTCTAAAAATAGGTTACAAATTTTAAGTATTGATAAATAATGTAATCTTATTATTTTACAGTAACTCAATCAAGGGAATTAAATAACTACTAGTAATGTTAACAGTTGAGTTTTTACATAAATGTCAAAATGGACATAGTGAGTAAATCGTAAAGTAGCGTAATCGGAATAAAATTCAAGACTTTTTTACGTATGAGCGAAAATTATCATTTAAATTTTTCGAATCATGTACAGAAGACGGCTTAGCGTATTAATACTGTAGAATTATTAAAACCTGGAACCATACCCAGCCCTTCCGCTACCGAGGCAACTGCAAGGCTACCTTAAGCCGCCCTGGTAAAGTGATACGTGAATTGTAAATGTTTTTGCAAGCTCCCTTAACCGCGTATAAAATTATTCATCCTCAGGGAATTTAGATCTAATTCGCCGTTTTCGCACACGACTGTGTTAGGTTTGGGGGGATTTGTATAGAACAAAACGGTTTACCCAGTGGTTTTCAAATATTCATTTAATTTATAAAACACTTAGGTTGGTGTGATTCCAACTTTCTTCGCATTGACATCGTCACGATTCTCGGTCTCCGTCAAACCGCTGCTTGTCGGTCCGTTTCAACTTTTAACCAACTATGATCAGCTGGAAAGTATATTTTTTAATAGTTAATACCGCACAAGAATCATAACTGCTCTCAACCGTCTAGAGCCAGTGAGTATGTTGTGAGGCTGAAAGTAGTGGGGAAGGAAAAAATATGGGGAATAGGAAGGTTGGAAAGTACCTGGCTATTCAGATCTGGTCACCAAACACGGTTCAAGCCATTTCAAGCAACGTTTCGATTCTGAATGGAGGTTTTTCACCATTGCGATATCTACCACACTGGAACGTGCTGCAAATATAGTATGTATTATTTTATATTAATTAAATATGTTACGACACATATTAATCAAATTAAATTTATTTGGGCACGCCGGGTTTAAACCCGCAACCTCTGAATTCGTGGTCTAGTGTCTTACCACTAGACCATGCAGGCCGTCAAGTATAAGGGTCATGTTGTTACGTTTGTTAGCTGATCGCAGTTTATTTAAAAGCTTAAACGGGCCTAGAATCAATGTTTAACGGAGGACTTGGTTGAATTGTGACCATGTCAAATATTAAAACTGTTTTTGCTACCGCTTCTTTGTTTTGATTTAAGGTGTTAAAGAAATTATTAGGTTTTCAAATTTTATTTAAACAATAATTATTATTATTTTAATTTTTTAAAACAATTTTTAGTTAAAAGCTCTGCGATGTAATTATTTTTACGCGTGACAGCTGTTTCGCCTTCTGAGGGCATTATCAAACTGCATTACATCGCAGAGCTTTTAACTAAAAATTGTTTAAAAAAAAAAATTAAAATAATAACTATTATTGTTTAAATAAAATTAAGAACATAAAAATTAAAATGGAGTTCTACAAAATAAACTTTAAAACCATAAAAAAATTATTTTATTAAATAAAACAATACAGGAAAGCACCAAACTAACATCACGCAATTTTAATTTCGACAATTTAAAAAAAAACGCTTAAACAAAATGTAAAGTAAAAAGGATTAAGTTAACTATAAGACCAACTTATTGGTCTAGTCACAAAAAGGGCTTTCATTCGAAAGGGGGGTTCGATTCCCTTTGAAGCGCAAATAATTTAAAAATGAAAAAGCGATTTGCAAAAAGAAATCCGATATTTACCTACGTGCGACTTAGTGTTGTACTATATTAACTGAAAATTCTGGTAAATAAATTTATAATGTCGAAATGAACTGAAATTGTAATATATTTAAAACAAAGCTTTCAAGGTGATATTAGAACTAACGTATTGACAGTTTTAAAATCGTCAGGTTGTAAAAATGATAACCTTTAATTTTGCGTCTGATACACTTACCCCTAAAACATGTTTGCTTTAATTTGAAACATAACGAAAAAAGCCATATTGGTGCCGAGATTTTGTCACAACCTATTGATAAAACAAAACAAATATTGTTTTGATAATGTCTGAATAAAAAAATGGTGCCCATTATTTCAGTCGATTTTTCTGTATTATTTAGTTTAATTAAAACCTTTTCCTAATATTTAAAACACTATAAAATTATGCGTTTCTCGCGTAGGAGATGTTTCAACCATAAACATACCGTTCAAGAAATAATTGTTAACATTTCAAAGATGAGAAACGAATAAACTACGCATACCAACCTAACTCAGCTTAAATTAGACGCAGCAAAGTTAATGTGAACCGATAAATTTATTTGGTTTATTTGATACTTTAAACATCCTTCCATCCCTTTAGGTTTCAAGCCGACGATTTAGGGGTCGCCTCACCCCCTAACGATTCGTTCTGCTCTTTGCTACAAACGCGATTTTGTTCGCGCATTATTAACCTATTACCTTTAACCTAAATTAAGATAGTGCCTTTTTTATGTAGTGAGTACGTACAAAATCGTACAAGAAAAAATAAATATTCTTTAAATAATTACGCTTGTAAGCAGAAAAATTACAACTTTACCTAGTCAAATTTGTATGTTTGGAAAACATGTTAAAATCTGACCAAATTTTCATAAATTTTGTTTTTAAGTGTAAGATTTTTCATGTTTGACCATAAATCATCGCTGGAAAAAGCAAAAGGGATTAAGCGACACATTTTTCAGAAATAAATTAAATATGCAGTTTTGAAAAGTTTTTGTCGTTTATTCTGAAGACTTTTCTAGCCCTTCAGCCATCTAAAATATATTTACCATTTGGGAGAGAAGGCTTTTAACTCAAGCGACACAAGATTGGAACATTCAGTTTTTTGACACTTCAAATGGTCTCACTGAGTTACCCTTTTTTCCAAAATCCAGGACGCTCATCGTCATTAACATCTTCTCGGCCTTCTGTAAAGCGCTTGTACCACTTATAAACACTTTTTTGAGACAAAGTAGACTCGCCGAATGCCACAGTCAAAATTTTAAGTGCGTGGGAGCACTTCATTCCATTTTAACGCAAAATTTAATACACATTCTTTTATCCATTTTTTTCAAAAGTAAAAAATCTAAGAACACACAAAAACGTGACCAACCTTTCCAGTTGTCAAAAACAAACCACTAACCCAAAATGACTGATAATGCTAACATATGATAAACATATGTGTACCAACATAACAAAAAAACGATAATCGAATGTACACAGCCCCACTATGCGGGATGAGTAGCTAGGTGGTCAGGTTTTACTTGTGGTAAGTTTTGTGAAGACATGACAGATATCTAAAAATAAAATTTTCAGCTAACAAAAATTCCGTCAGTAAAATCGACGGGCCTAGTAAAATACTAAAAGAGTTCAATTTTGGTAGAATCGGTACAAAACGCTGAAACTCATTTGTGTTTTAACTATCAAGTATCTTGTTATCTGATTCCTGTATTTATTTATTTACCATGTTGAAGACCAAAAACTTTCAGATGTTCGTTCTACTTAACAGATGTGATATATTCCATATTTCATGCAACCTGTCACATTATTTATGTTCTGGGCATACGATTACGATGATGAAATTCCGTGTACTGTCTTATAAAAAAGCTTTTTTCATCCCTCGAGGATAAACTTAAAAATATGCACCCTTTCATAAGCGAGGGACCCAACGATAGTACGAGACGAAAGGCTTTCAGCGCCACTTTTATGTCGATAGATTTCAGAAAGCATTTTAAGGGAGAATTTTTAGGTCAATATGATTAAAGAAAAAACTACCTTTGTTTGTCTTAAACAATAAATTCTGGAAGCCGTGTAAGAAGCCAGCTTTCTTTGAAGATTTTTGTAGAGTAAATTGTTTTTTTTTTAATTCATGCTTACTAATATAGGACCACAAAATTTCTCAAATTTTTTTGAAAAGAATTTTACCAAGCGAATGGTTTTTTTACTATTTCCTAATGGGTTTTAATATAAGTTTCATTCATAAAACAACTACACAAAAAAAAAAAGATTTTGTTGCGAAATTATGTTTATCAATTAAGAACTGTATTTGCGTCCAACGTTAGACTTTTTAAAATGGTACGATAGAAAAAACGTAGATGTAGTTTTTGGGTTTGATTTGTAGAACTCAATTTATTTTTTCACAATTCAATAATTATTTTAAATTTAATTAAATTTATTTTTTATTTTTAAATTATACTGCACTTCAATTTCTTTAAAACCTTTACGTTAAACATAATGCAATCATACCGATTTAAAACGTACTTTTTCTCGTTGGGATCCAAAGCCGTGACCTTGAACCCAGACTCATGGTTTTACCTCTTTTTAACAAATGTTACGTTAGCATTCACATTTTATTGCCAATTATATTCGAAAGACCTGCATTATTACTTCATGGTACCGTGCGATTTTTCGAGATATCTAATGTTGCAATTTATTGCACTGTGCAGAAAAATGGCAATTGCAAATGTGAATCACAAATATTTTTCGAATCGGAGATCAAAAAACCATCAAGACAAATTTCAACAAAGTCTGAAAAACATCCATCAAGTGTAAATAAAATTTCGATTCCCAGCGATTGCAGAATGCCTCCAGAACGATGAAATAAATCTGGTCAGATTTACTATTCAGCTCAATTCCAGGCAACACTTCTGTTGCAAGAATATTTTACAAAACAATCGACATTTCAATAAATTACACTGCACTAGATATGCTAATTCAATTGTCCAGAATACTGTCAAAATTACCTAAAAAACATTTGAAGAAAAATTGTTTTTAAAAACAATAAAATCCAATAGAAGTAATTTAATAAATTTTCTCTTTCTTTGAATCGGAACCAATATATGTTTTAACCAATAAATATTAAAATCTTTGAAAAAATCAACCTTAGTTATGCCCGTAATAAATATTAATTTGCGTGACAAATTAAAAACACTGATTAAATCAACTAATAACAAATGTCAGTTAAATTGATACTTCTTAAAAACTACAGATTGAGTATTGAGAAAAACTGTTTTTTAAGCAAAAGGCATAATCGTTGGCCTTTTGCACAATTATAAAATATTTGTTAGATTAAATAAATTTTAAGGTTTTATCAACATTTTTCTGAATTTTTACCCAAAATGATTTATGATTCCATGAATAGGGTTGGCAGGTGCTTAAATATATTTCAATAAATTAAGCAAAAAAGGTTGAAACTTCAAACAACAGAGATTTTGTGGCAAATTGATATAAGGGTTGTATTCATTTAGGTACTGAAGTACATCTAGGACTTTATTAATAGATTTATATTTTAAAAAGTATTATACTTACTCGTACATCTGAAGGAAGTAGCAATTACATATCAATTACAATCGAGTAATAATTACAATCATGAAAAAAATTACATCGTAAAAATAATCTTTCATTAACAGAGTCATAGTTAACGATCTTTTGTGAATCAACAAAACAGTACCATTATCTTAAAATATTGCTATCCTTTAAAATCGTCATTAAAACATGCAAAATACCCAAAAAAACTGGAAATTTTTCTATGTTTGTGAAAGTCCATGTCAACTCAAGTAAAATATTTTTTCAGAAAATTTTTGTGTAATACTATCATATATAATGCGTCACACTACTTTAGTTTGAACTCATATTACTCCTTCAGATATATAATACCTTGTCTATAGGTGGGATGTAAATATTTTTTTTAGGTTTATGTACTACATTATGCATGTAACTACAATATTTTTTAATATCATTTATGTCTTATTGTATTTTGTGACAAACTGTTTTTTGAGATCTCTGTTAAATAAATAAATTTATGAGATTGATTTTTTTCTATTTAATAATAATTTTCTAGGTTCTAGGTCTCTTCCTCCCACTTCGTTTAAACATGAAGAGGAGTAAAATAAAATTTATAATTACATTTGATTGTTATTGTACAGTAAAATAATATTTTTATAAAAAAAAAATTAAATACATAGCGTTCCATAATGCTATGAAATATATAATAATATTAATACAAATAATATTGAATCAGCACCAAGTTATCATAGTTTATTTTTTAAGTTATCATTTTAAATACGTAAAAAAAGGGTTTTTCATTACTATTTGTATTAATTGCGTGTGAAAAAATAAAGGAAAAAGATATCTACATCAACTTATTACAAATACTTCTTCTCGCTTACTTTTCCATACTTGTTCACAACATGATACTCAGATTATAAGATAAGGAAGGCATTCATTGTGCGGAGAGCATGGGAGTTATTATTTACGGGATTATTCATACCGGTGAACCAGAAAAGGCAAATTGCGCTGTCGAATCTATCTGATCGAAAGGTGAAATGCCATGCAGCCTGCAGCTTCTATCCAAGTCTCGAACCAACGACATGCACTGGTCGGACAAAGCTTTTATGCAAAGAGAGACTATAGAGTCAAAATTATCGCAGCATGAATATACAATTTCCGGTACAAAAGTTTTTTTTATTTTAAGCGAGCTGGGGACAGAAGCGTAATCTCCAACTGTTTTTTTTTATCTACGTTCTTAAATATTGTGTTTTTCTTGAGAGCTGATAAAATTGCGAGCTTTCACTTAATGGAGGAATTGAAGTTTGAACTAGGTAAAGGGTAGCTGAGTGGAGACCAGTTGGTAGATGAGTGGACAAACATGTCGGATTCCCATCCAGGCGTCGCGAGTTCAATTATTCTGCTAGTTTAGTCCTTCATCATTGCACAAGCAACATCGTCCGTTTATTATAATGTAAGTTAGAGTTTTTTATTATTGTCAGGTTATTTGTAACCCGGAAATGCTTGTCTTTCTTTAAAAAAAAACTCTCAAAAGCACACCATGCACTGTAAAAAGTATTTAAATAAAAAAAAAATCATCCAAATAATTTTTTTTTCGCTAAGAATAATACCTAATGTTTAGGTACATTTTGGTTTCTATTGATAGTTTTCGGAGGTTTTCGGGGTTGTCAAAACCCGGTTAGTAGAAAGATACTCGGCTAAAAATCGGGCGTATTGAGTTTAATTTCCAGAGTGGATACCGATTAATGATCACATGAAAAGGTCTGTCTGCTCGATAAATAAAAAGATGAAAGGATGTTTTTTTTTCACAACAATAAATTCAATTCGCAGAAATCCATTTTTTTTGATCTTTCTATTTTTTCTTCCAACACCGCTAATAGTTACATTAATATTGAAATTTAGATGGTCATGCATTCCATTGATCATGCATTGTGTCACAAAAATCGATTCTACAAGGCACAGGTGAAAGCGCGAAGTACAAAATAATCCATTTGTTTCAATTTTAAATAAAGGTGTGTTTCTGTGTACCCTGTACCATTAAGAGAGTTTCAACCTTGCCCGATAATTATCCATAAGTTTTATACAACAGGAAACGATAATATTTTTAGGTCAAGTTCTAGGTATTACATTATTTTGTTCAAGTTTGAAATGTTCCGATCTTATTACTTGTGTATTTTTTCCTCCCCAGATTTAAACATGCATGGTAATTGATTTAATTGAGAAAAAATTGTGTAGTAATTTAAATCGGTATTTTTTTTTTTTTTTACAATAACTCCACACAGGAGGCCTTGAGGAAAACAATTTCCCTCAGGGCCTATGTCATCTTTGGGGATGCTGTGTGCAGGGTTTTTTTGAGGAAAGGAAGGAGTGAACTTGGGTCTTGAAGAGGCCCATGTTGAAGGAGGGAGGAAACACAGAGGCCGGCAAATCGTTCCATAGCCGAGCTGTTGAACATAAGAACGAGTCATAAAAGCGACCCGTTCTCATGTATTGAATGTCAACCGTGTACAAATGTCGGGCGCGCGTTTGGCGAGTTTCCCGACTATGCACCGGTGCCGAAGGGATCAATGACGCAAGTTCCTCGGAGCATCTTCCATTGAAATACCTGTAGAACAAGGACAGCATTCCCACCTGACGTCTGTGCTCCAAAGTTTGCAATCCGTTTGTTAAGATAGGAAAATCTATCAAACGGGCCACCCGTTTCTGCACAGAGTCAAGGGTTTTTTTCAGGTGTTTAGGGGCTCCAGACCAGAGGTGGCTGCAAAATTCAACAGTGGGGCGTACTTGCGATTTGTACAAGGTCAGCAGTTGTGTAGTTGAGCAAGGTATGCCTTTAGAATGAGAGAGAATTGCATTCCGCAATCGGAAATCTGAATACGACGACGACAAACGTTGTGTTTTGGTACGATAAATGTTTCCAAGATATTACTTTTCTATGTAAAGAATTCAAATTCAAATTCTTCCAATTGTTTATAATGCGCGGAATTAAAAAAAAAACATCTGTGCTTATTAAATACGGATAGTTCTGATCGCCTCCACTTCTATCGGTGTCTGCTGCTGTCTCCACATTACATACAGCCACCTCCCAACACTCCTTCAACCTGCAGGCTCATTGCAATGAAACTTCATTAGTGGTTGGCTGCCGTTTTTCATAGCCCGCTTCGAAAAGTTGATAAAGTTCGTGGAGATATCTTGTTCGCAAAATACCATTATATTGAATGGATTTAATGATTCCTCTTAAAGACGGTAGATAGCAAACATAATTCTATTCGATATGTTTGTAACAGCTTAGATTATTTTATTTTATTTATACGACTTTTCGATTAAGTTTAAAAAATCACGTTTAATAACTTATTGCACTGCATTGCTGAAGGTATCCAACAAAATAGAGACGTTTGAATAATGGAACATGTAAGGAAAACTCGCTGAGTTTGTTTTATTTTTGGCCAGAACTCCGCTCAAGTAAGATTTAGCACACAAACCGTTAGAGTAAGGCCTTTCTATATTGCAGAATTATGCCAGACTATAAGGAGAGAGCTTTTCCTTATCCCGAGACTTCCGAAATGATGATGGTCAGGTGAACAAACAGCTGAGTGTCCCATATTATATCAAATATCCCAATGCATACGAAAAACGCATTTTCACATTTTTTGATGGATTTAAAAATATCTCGTCTCTGATACCAAATCAAAAAAAAAAAAATCGTATTTACTTTTGTCAAACAATGACGTGAAAACGGACAACTACGCACATTTTATAAAAAAAGTCGTCATGTACGGATATGTGAACATGGCCGCTTTTACATCAAACGTTCGTCAATAGCTTGTGGTCGTATACCCTGACATGTGTCGAAATTGTTATGTATTCTTTAATCTTTGTATTCTCCATACAGGCGGCCGTTGAGAACGTAAGTGAGAAGAGAATGTTTATTTATTTGCTGAAATCATCATCAGTATTGACACCATTAGTATTAAGTTACTAAAAAAGCCACGTATTGTTTGCTTAATTTTTCTTAAAATGATTATAATTAGATATTAAAAATACTATTTAAGTTAAAAGTATAATAGAACTTTAAAAAATGGTGGTCATGCATAGCTTCCATGTAGCGGTTATGTGCAGGTTCTACAAAATTATACATTTTTGTCTTAATTATTAATTAATTGACATAATCGTTTTTAGTAAAAAATTGTTTTTTCTTTATATGGATTTTTTGTTAATCAAACAATTTTTTTATCATTTTGTCGTTGGATCCCTCATTTTTCTTCAATACAAGTGGCTATCATTCATTTCATTTTCCGCAAATTGACTACGCACTAGTGATTTTTTGTAAGTACTTTCCTCCTCATTGATTTTATTACTAGTTTATGAGATTCTAATCATAAAGACGAGTATAAAGATAAATCATATAGTTTGAAGACCTAACCGAATCTCATTACGAAGTAAACAAGAACATCTACATCATCTAGTGTCGTAATATAAAAATAATTCAGATTTTTTATTGGAGTTTTCATTTAATTGAAATGAAAATTGAGGGGAAAGAATCCATTATTTTCATAAACATAACAAACTTTGACGGCCTCCGTAGTCGGGTGGTAAGACGCTCAACTACGAATCCAAAGGTCGCGAGTTAAAGACCGGCGTGCGCAAATAACTTTAATTTCAATAATATGTGTCATTACACATTTAATTCATCTTAAATAATATAAAGTATGTTTGCGGCACGTTGCAGAGTATTAGATACTCTAAGCATTGCCCTGGTGAAAGACCAACATTCAGAACCAAGACGTTGCTTGAAATTACTTTAGACATATTTGGTGATCAGATCTGAATAGCCAGGTAATTTCTGACCTTCCTCTTCCCCATTTCCTTCCCTTCCCCACTACCTTCAGTCTCACAACATACCCCAAATTGAGAATGCCATAGTCTCACTGACTTTATACGGTTGAGAACAGTTAGGACTCTTATGCGGTATTAACATTAAATATATATATAATTTTCATATTACACTCATTTTAGAATCAAAATGTTTTGAAAGAATATTATTTATTGCTTTTTTCAATGATCGATAATTTTGAAATGGATGTGTGGATGACACTCACGAGTTTTTTGATCTATTAAACAAAGTGATAATTTATTAAGGAATGGTTTTCACTCTGCGGTAGCTATCTACTTTAGCAATAGACTTTTGTATTTTATAATGTTACATTTTCCATATTTCCTTTGAAAATTACAGATGGTCTCGTATTACTAGTTTTCACTTTACCAGCTTCTTAGTACTGATCAATAGTAACGTAACCGCTACCTACCATATTTGTATTTGGCTACCATTTAGGCGTGATGCGATTAGTCAGGTCAATATTGATGCTCCATCTGACCTTAAGTGTCTGACCTAACCTGACTACATACATTACGCTATATTATGTTACGGATTGCTGGGTAATGTGTGCACGTAATATTACTAATGGACTATAGGAATAATGGTGTAAGGTGTACATTGCATAATTTTATTACTTATTTATTAATCTTGGACACAATTGTAAATACTACACATTACATAATGGACAGACTTGGCATCTCCGATAGTATATCTTTGCTGGAAAGGCAAAGAGGCTGAAGCGTCATTTTGTGAAGTTTACACCAGCACTTTGATTTTTTTTTGTTTTACAATAAAATTCATAAGTCTTCAGTACCGGGTTGGATTTAAAAAAAAAAGTTTACTAGGGTAACTGAATGCTCTCATGAGTTACCTAAAGCGACAACAAGCTGAGAAAGTCTCAATTTTTTGTCACTTGAGTCAAGCCTTTTCACAAATGGTTAATTTATTTTAAGAAAGCAGAAAGGCCAAAAAACTCTTTAGAATCAAACGAGAGTCAGAGCATTCGATATAGAAAACCAAACTAATCGAAATTGCATATTTAACTCATTTTCAACGAAAGTGTCGCTATAGCCCTTTTGCCTTTCCAGTTACGATATATTAATATGTTGAATATCACCTTCAATGTAATTGTGTGAAACGCAAAGAAGCCTTATTTTTATTCTCAATAAGGATCAGAATTGGCATGAAGAAATTGCCACCTTGAAATAATTTGAAATTTGTACGATTTCATGAAGTACAAATAATTTATAGTGTAAAATCAATGAGGCTTATGAACGCGCAACCTCTTAACTCTAAGGCAAGTGCGTTACTGAATGCTACGAATATCGTCAACTTGGAGGAGGTTCTATACGGTTGTAATACTCTTACACAATCGACAGAAAACTTTTTTCTGCCGAGTGCAATATATATTGGCTCGGTTACAAAACATATCACCTTGTGTTCAGGTGATATGCTTTAAAACTCAACAAGAAAAGCTTCGGTTTTTGTCCCAATGTTCGGATTCAACCCTCGCATATTGGGTCACTTAAATATGTCTTTCCGTATTAAACTAGTGTATCAATGACCGATTTATTTATAAGAATATTGATGCAATTACGAATTATAATAAATTAATTATGTTAATTCCAAGAACAGTTAACTGTAAAACTCCACATGCGTTATAACATACGGTGGATTTCGTTTGTTGTATTCTTCCGTATTATTAATTTAGTGTGTACAAATTCACGTTACTGTATGCCTGAAAGATTAGTTTATTAGAAAACGTGAGAGTTACATGATTAAATCGCGCAAGATAGTATATAATGCAAGTTTTATTTTTATTTTTACATGAATACCGCACAAGAGTCTCAACTGCTCCCAACCTTCTAGAGACAGTGAGACTATGGCATCCCCAAACAGGGTATGTTGTGAGTCTGAAGATGGTGGGGAGGGGAAGGAGATTGGAAAGAGGAACGTTGGGAAGTATCTGGCTATTCAGACCTGGTCACCAAACACGTGTAAAGCCATTTCAAGCAACGTTTCGATTCTGAATAGTGGTCTTTCACCAGGGCGATACTTATAGTATCTACCACTTTGAAGTACTCTACAACTGCATTCAAATTGCGCCCCGAGTGCAATTATTTTTGGACGTGCTTTAGAATACATTTGTACTTTTATATTTTTTTATAATGCAAAAGAAATAACGTATTACCTGCAAATATACAGTTAAATTACTAAAAATGACTCGTTACATCAAACATTGTGTTTTGAAACGATTTTCTTGCAAATTAAATTTTGTAACCATTTTCTTACAAATTAAATTTTCAAACGTCAAACTACTTTTGATTTTTTTTTTCCTTCTAATGAATTTGTTCTCTCTCAAAATTTTCATAATTATTATTTTAAAACATAGTTAAAACATAGAATATGCAGTTTTGCTCTGTAATATAAAATAAAATGTTCCTTTTTGTATTTCTAAACTTATACGCGTGTGCTTTTGACCTTTCCGCGTAATGTAATAAATAATACATAATATGTTGTGTAGGTAACTGCGTATGGCGTGTGCGGCAGGGATTTGCGGTCTTGATTAATAGACTTAAACCTTTAGTACCCTGAGGCCTTTATTGAAATGGGTCCAGAATCATAAGGGGTTAGGACAATGATTAGTCAACATAATTAACTATTAGTTAATGTGTTAATCAATTATTGGATAGGAACATCTGAACCTTGAAGCGATCAAAGGGTATTTATCACACTGAAGATAAAACGGCAGAGTTAAAACACATAAATTACCAGTGTTGTTATACTATATCCGTATCCACGAGGTTGCTTTTATATTCTTGCAATGCATTCTGAAAAGTTAAAAATGGCTTTCAAGCATACGAAGAAATTACATTATTTTGCTTAGTTTTATTTTATAAAATCGTTTTTATTATTATCAAAACATTTGTTCTGGTAACTTTTTTTTACAGATGATGTATGTCAAATATCCAGCTGAACAAGTGAAAATTAAACAGGCAATTTAACAGTACGAATCTTTTTTATCTTTTATTAAAAATATTCCACTATGTCAAGCGAAAAAATATCTTACTGGAAGGTATCGGAACGCAATAAATGTCCGCTAGATGACAGCACTAGTTCTTGTATTTATTTTATTTGTGTTACGCCCAGTAGGCCTTTTACGTAGATTATAAGTAATGAACATAATTAGCTATCTAAATGGTTATACAAACAGTTTTCAAAGCACACGGTGACAAAAAATGTTTAGACATATTTCAAAAACATGTGGGTAAAGTAACTTAACATAAAATAAAAACGAATACTATATTTAAACACAAAATACTGGAGCTAAAGTGCTTACTCTAAAAAAAGTGCAGGCTTAGATTTTAATTATTGTTGTTATTACTGACTTTTAACTTTACAAATAATTTCGTAGTTATAATCCATTTGAAATAATTCAATTAAAACTATCTTCAGAAAATAAAAATGTCAGTATAAAATAATTTTGAAATTAGGGTTATTTCAAATTGAAACTCCTTAAAGTTAATGATGACAGGTTACCGTATTCACAAAAGAATACACATATTTCTATGGAAGCAAATATATTTAGGAATCATATTTTATTTAGATGTAGCAATACGATTTTGTAGAACAATAACAGAATTTTAAGTATTCTCAATTTATTTTAATGGCCGAGTTCATCATTTATCATTCACTAAGGGCAGCTTTTAATTTTTTCCCATTTCTTTATAGCAAAGCGAAACTGCGATGAAGATCCAGGAAAATCCTCTAAGAAAATCTGGCTGAATAATCTCATTGATGCGACCTCGAAGTTAGTCAAAAGGTGGAAGAAGAGAAAGCGATAACACCGCAGAATCGAGCTTCCAGAGATATTATTCACGAGATACGAACTTTACTCCTCGTTTTCTAATTTGAAACCGAAGGGCTAAAAATTTATCCGATAAGTTTTTCGTTAACAGTTTCAAAAGCAGATTACATCCGGTGCTAAGTCTTCTCGGTATGAGCGCGGGTTCAAATGGATTAACAACAACTTTTTCAGGCCGGAGGAAAAAAATCTCGCAACCTCAAGTAAATTATAAAGCAAGTTTGACTAAACTCTAACGGGATACTTTTTTTGTAGCAAAAAGTTACAAAAATTTTAACATTATTCTGTTCAAACCATTGTGTGATTTTTTCTAGTAAAATCACTAATACAACATTGTAAGACAATGGGATGGAACTCACGAAACCGGTTTTAGCAGTCTTCAGTTTATAAAAATTGCGATTTCACGCGCAAGAAAATAATTATTAATCGGAGATCTGACATTTGTTTATTTATGTATTTATGTACGCTCTAGTGGGCTTTTACAACTAATTTGTACACTCAAGTTATGTTGACAAAGTAAGGTATGATAGTAGATGATGCATTAACAAATAGAACAGAAAAATACATACTTCTTAAAAAAAAAACAAAAAATAAATATGTATTTAAAATGCAATAGTTTTTTTTTTTAAATAACAATATAATACACATGAAAGCACAGAAGAGAAAAAAAAACTATATAATAATAATATATTCACTATTGTGAGGTACATTCGTCCATTTAAGTGAGGTATTTGTGAAGAGTTCGTTTTATCACGAATATAAAATTACCAAATACATCAATATTCCCAAATCTATTACCAAAGACTATGCAGTAAATTTGTCTGCATAGTCTGATAGTTGGTTTTAAAATATCCGGAAAAAAGGTAGCAGGTTATATTTTATTTTGGCGAGAATATCAATAAAAGCGTACTTGACATCATTAAAAAGGGGATACTTAAATAGTTAAAATATGGGTGTCAGGAGAATGCAAGAATGCGTACTTGGGTGAAAGAAGATGCCGGTGATGCCTGAGAGATAGGATGATAGTTAGTTAGTTAGAATTTGAGTTATTTGAGTTATTTATGATTTTTTTGTTTTTTTTTTTACGTGAACACCGTACAAACTGCTCCCAACCGTCTAGAGCCAGTGAGACTATGGCATCCCCAATAGGGGTGTGCTATGAGGCTGAAGGTAGTGGAGAGGGGAAGGAGATTAGGAAGGGGAAGGTTGGAAAGTACTTGGCTTTTCAGATCTGTTCACCAAATAAGGCTAAAGCCAATTCAAGCAACGTTTCGATTCTGAATGGTGATCTTACACCAGGGCGATACTTAGAGTATCTACCATTCTGGAACATCCTGCAAATATACTATATTTTGCATTGTATCAATTAAATGTGTTATGACACATATTAATTAAATAAAATTTATTTGCGCACGCCGGGTTCGAATCCGCGACCTCTGGATTCGTAGTCGAGCATTTTACCACTCGACCATGCAAGCCGTCAATGAATGCTAGAGAATCGGCTAAAGTCAAAAGGAAATATTTAGGTAGATATTCCCAGCCCGTATATCATAAGACGGAAGACAAAGCAGGCCTTTTTTATCGCAACATATATATTTTTTTTAATTTCCTAAGCGTTTGGCCAAAACATAAAAGCTGCATAATTTTTTTGATACGATGGCAAAAAAAATAAATTATTTACACTTATTTCACTGAATAGAGTTTGTAGAGTAGTATCTATCCAAGGCAGTGAAGTAAGTTTTTGACTTGTTTTTGATGATTTTAACCTGACTCGGCGCACCTGGGCGTGGCTAAGACTAAGGCTACGGTATTTATACATTCATTCATATCACATATCGACATAATGTTTTTGTTTATTCGTGTAGCCACTTTTTCACAGTATTTTTATCAACAAAAATATAGCATATAACCTAAAAAACCGTTTAGTTGTGTCAAGTTTAGTGGCATAATAAAAAATGTGGGCGGAGTCCCGCGGTGAACCAGGACCTTAAGATCATCCTTACAGTATATAGAAGCGGTCTATGAAATTTGTTGTCTCTTTCTCTCTCATGGTTTACGACGTAAAAATCCAGGAGAAAGTGATTTATCGCAAGTTTGTGTAGGTTACTACAAGTTTCACTGCATTAGTTCCGACCGAAGGGTTTCTCTAGGGTATATTATACCAATCACTCGGGGATCAATATTCCATTTCATGTTTGTCATCATCTTTTTCCTTCGCCCAGATATGTTTACTCAACTCTCCGATTTTAATTAAAAAAGTAATATTTGGGAAAAGCTTATGGAGGGATGTGACAGAATCAAATTTAAAAAAATTTCATTTCGGGAATTGAAATATAATGTAAATAAAAGGTTGTTACGAATTGAAACATTGCTTACTCCAATAATTACTTTCGTGTCATATTATTTTCAACAAACAAATGTAAAGGAGCACATTTTTTCAAAACGGTTTGAATAAAGTAGGCGATTATTAAAACAATACAACAAGAATTCAGTGGTAGATATATCTTTTGAATATCTACAAAAAAATTAAACGCTGCGTTCCATAAGAGTCACATAAATAAGTCGGTATCGTGCTGCCGGCAGCAACTTTGAACTGGTTGCATAATAGATGTTGATAAAACCTAAAATACTCCGTTTGTCACAAAGGGATACTACGAAACAACAAAATATTAAATAATATCAGGTAAGAACTTCATCCGGATTGTGAACATTTTTTAAGGCACCTTATCAAAGCGATCCCTCCCCTTCCATAGCAAGAATAATGTGAGGGGAATAGAAGAAAAGTAGAATAAGGGTTGTGGGAGTAAGATCGGATATCAAGTAAATGGATGAAACATCGTCTGAGAAACCGGCGAAGGAAGGAAAGTTATCAAACTTATAATCAGTTAATCAGTTCAACATTATGCTGACAAAGTTATACTTCGTCGTTGAATTTGTTTAGCTTTGATTAACAACGAATCATTTTTTTCTATGCCTGTGGTACCTAATTTAAGGTTTTTCTTTTATATGTGCCAAACAGACAATGAAACACCATGATCAAAAATTATTTGAAGTTTTGTCTTTTTGAAATTTTTTTTAATAACTTCATAGAAAAATGGTTATCTGTTTGACCCGTATGTACGTAAGTACGTGTGTTTTATAAGTACATATGTATCTATTTATAGTTGTCAAAGCGTACTGTGGTCGATCGTGTATTTTAATGAAAAAATCACAAAATTTTCATGACTATGCAAATACTCGTATATATCCATTTGTTGTTTTAAATGGCCAAATTTTGGTGTCGAATGCCATAATACCATAATTTACCCGGGAAAGTGCAAGTGCAAGTGCAAATGTTGCACAAAAATAAACAAAAATATTCATTTTCAAGTGCAAAATAAATCCATCAATAAAGAAGTGAATTGAATTTAACGATGGTATTATTTCACACGCGCTACCATGCAAACAACAGCAATCAATCGAACACATAAATTTAAAAAATACGTGGTTAAGGCCTTCGAATATTTTTTTATAAATTCTATTCCAATCAAAATGTACACTTTACTATGCGTTGTACCTTATTTGCACATTATAATAAGTGGGCGTTAGCAACACAAAATGCTGTTTCTCAGTGGTGATCATCAAAGACATCGCTGCAGGAAGCAAATACAGATGTACCAATACACACAACCCTAAATATGTGTAAGTCACTCTAGTTGTGTGACCTTAAAACGAGTTTATTTTTATTTAAAAAAATAAAATAATTAGAGCGAATATTGAATAAACCATTTATAAACGTAATCAGAAATATATTTATAAAGGGAACGGTTGGACTATAAAATAGAAATACTATTTTACAATTTATTTATTTATCACATCGTAACACCGAGTCTTAATTTTTTTTAAAGTCATAACTTTTAACAATTTGTACTATTCTTTCATTCCGACCAACGTATCGAATATTTGCTCCATTTGGTCGTTCCATGTTATAATGGGATATCTTCATCTGACTACCTTAACGCTTTCAAAGCACGAACATGTTGTTTTATAGCAAGTTCAATTCCCAAATTCATATTATTGTAACGCTAGTTGTAAAATTACCCCGTAAATTTATTGCCAAGAATACAGAAAGCTCGTTTAAGTACCCTGTACTTTCCAGATGAAAAAACTATGCGAACGTCTTTTTTGTCCGTTTATGAAAACGCTGTTACTGTAAGCCAATGTATTGGAAAAAACAGCTCCACCGTTATTTTCGAGTCATTGATTTTGCGTTGTACATTTTCGTATCAGCTTTGCGGTACTTGTCATTTTTAACACAGGCCAAAATCGCTTAAACATCGCCAGAAAACATCTTACTTTTCATGGAAATTTAGAGTAATGTTGCAAGGCAAATGGTCCTGCTTTTGGGAGATTTTTTTAAACAACAAAAAGAAAAATAAGTATTTTTTATGACTACAGCGAAGCAGTATGCATCATTACTTTGGACCCAAAAGTCTCAGGTTCAATACTCAAAAGAGAAGAAAAAATTGCCCTTAAAAACGTGGTTTTCCAAACAAATAAATTTCAGTCAATTAACAAATTATATTGAAACCCGCTTCAGAAAGGAACATGCTTTTAGTATAGGCCTAGTGATAGATCACCTTATCAAATATTCAAGTAAATCAATGATCTTTTCATTTTAGTGGTTTAAATAATGTAGGTTAAGCAAATTGAAGAGATGTAAGCTAATACAACTTAAATGATAATATTAATATTAAATTTGGGTTCGTTGTTCTAGACACCGTTGTGCTATTTCCATAATATACGCAGTGGTAACTTAAGCTTTAAACTGGAAAAATATGTGACATAATATAATGCTACTTTTTGTACCAACTTAACAATTCACAAAGAAAAAAAATGAAAGTGTGTATGCGTTTTTAATAAAATGAATATTCATATTGATATTTGTAAAACGCCTCACAGCGTACGACTTAGTAAACTAGAAATATCCCCGAATCCTTTGAAAAGATTCAACGTAATCCACATTCACCATACAAATAAAGTTTCTGCCTCCCATTCCTCAAAATCCCACAATTTCAGAAGATATCGAATATTCATTTCCCGGATTGGATTTCCTTACGTTGAATATTATATGCTTTTTGCATGCTATTCCCGAGTGACGATTTTCTAGTTGTCCTTCTACATTCAAAGAAAATATTTTCCATTAAAAAGATTCTTCTTTGCTTACAACGGTCTGAGCATGATGTTGAAAATAAATGTCTAAAGACGTTTTTTTAGGTTATGTAATATTGAGGTACTCACACGGAATCATAAATGGGCGAATTCCTGTTTAGTGATCTAATTTTTAACATGTGGAAGTTTAAGCCTGCGGAGTGAATCGACTCCACATAAAAAGTTTTTCAAATTTTTATGGTTCCCTTATATGTCGGTGCATCTCCCGGAAAAAGCTCGTGAGGCAGGAAAGCAAAAAAAAATGTTGATGTAGTCTTTGCTGCTGGTGAAAAAAATATTTATTGGGTTAATGACTCAAACTCACACTCTAAATTAAGTCAATTCACTAAAAGGTCCTCCACACTTGCCATAAAGATTATTTAAGCGATTAACAGAGATTTAAATAGTGAAATAATATCGGAAATGAAGCTCTGTTACCATTTTGATTTTTTATACTAATTTAATTTATTTTCTAATGCATATGTAATAAGCATATTTAAACAAATAACTCCTGGTTATCTCAGAGAGCTGACTGAATCAAATAATTACCAAATGACGTCATGACATTTGTTACTATGAAATACAATAATTAGAAATACCCATGAAAGTCATAAAAAATTATTGTTCACCCATTTATCCAAAATTCTTATGATTTATGTATTTAAATACATAATTGGCTGATTTTTATAGCGTCTTCGTTAAATAAAATGAATCATATTAATTAACTCAATTTCGTTGAATGAGTGTAAATATTAAATGAAAATAAAATAGTGGCTTTAAGACCACAGATTTTATTTTATTTTTTATGACCGACCAGTTTCGCTTAGTCTAAGCATCATCAGGGTACGTAATTAAAACTGATAACTTATTTTAGTAGAGAAAAATCCAAAAATTAAAAAAAGTAAAGAATATGGTTAACAACCAACGTCACAAAAATACTGTTTTCTCAAATTTTTTGACGTATATTTCCAAAACATTGAATTATGAAGCGTGCATAAAACGTACATATTTTCGAGTCCTCTTTTTGGGTTCATGGTTTGTTCGTTCTGCAGAGCTTTTAAAGTTATGTATTAACGCGTACAAACACGCCCTTGATAATTGTAACATGGACATGAAAAAATAAAAAAGCAAAACACAGATAAAAAATGCCAGTCAAATATTTTTTCCTTTTTGGATATGAAAAAAGTTTTATCGCTTCGACGCGGCCGAGTTTTACTGGTTTCGAAAACAGCTGACGGAATTTCGCATATCTACATATCCCAAAGGTTTTGACATCGGTGCGGGAGAGACTGGGATAATATCAGGGAAGGTTAGGCATAAGATGTTACCAGTCTTATGGTAAAAATTATGCTGAGGTCGAATATAAAAATATATTATCACCACGATCGTATACGACCTTATTTGAAAATCATCGGTTGATCGGCTTGCTTATTTAAGAAGGCTCTCTTTTTAAATGCAGATCGTCCAGTCCAGACAAGTTAGTTTACAAGAATTGAGCGTGAATTACCATATATATTGTAAAAATAGATTGAGTTTTGTGGTAACTATCGAGCAGTTACCTCCAACAATGAATCGAGAAGTCGCGGGTTCAAATCATATTAAGTAATTTAAAAAAATATATTAAGTAACATTTTGTATGTTATTTAACATTAAAATTAATTAAAAATAATATCTAACCTATTTGCAGTAATTTCCAGAGTGGTCGATACTCTCAGTATCACCCTGGTGAACGACCAACATTAAGAATCGAAACTTTGGTTTAAATGGCTTTAGCCATGTTTGGTGATCAGACCTGAATAGCCAGATACTTTCCGAACCTTCATCTTATCCATCTCTTTCCTTTCCTTCACAATATCCCCAAATTGGGGATGCCATTTTTCCACTGGCTATGATAGATTGATCGTTTGGTGTTTATTTATTTTATTTGACTACCGCACCAAAGTCGCAATTGCCCAGAGCCAGTGGTACTACGTGCATCTCGAATAGGGGAATATTTTGGGACTGAAGAGATTGGAAAGGAAAGGAGATGCAGAAGAGGAAGAATGGGAAGTATATAAGGGGTGTAGAAATTCACAACTTTTCAATGATTATTACAGAGAATTGTATGTATCAAAATGTGTGTGTACATCAAATAAGGAACAATTTAAAACAATAACCTCTAAATGTATCAACACATTTACGAAAGAAAAGTATGTAAAACGCTTTATCAACTTTTCAATAAATCATTTTGAATGAAAAAGATTGCTGCCTTTGCTTCTTGAGGGTAATCCTCATGTAGTTACTCAGATAAAGTCATTAAATATAGTTAAAACTATTTGAAGCAACGTTTCGATTCCAAATGTTGGTCTATCGCCAGAGCCATACTAAAAGTAGCTTCCAATCTAGAATAATGAAACTGAAATATTTTAACTTTCCTTCACATTTCCAGAGGTAATGAAAGAAGATTATTGTCACACTATACAAGTCCGCCTTTTAATTATATTTTGGAGCTTTTTAAACGATTTATCTATTTTATGCGTAGTGCAAGAATTGTTCATTTGAATTCTATCGGGGCCCACTCGGCAAATGTTTCCAATTTTCTGAGATAATTAATTAACTACCCGAAGCTCCCCCGAGCACTTAAGTTTTATACGCAGCCCGACAAGCGGTTACTTGAGCAAGTGTACACCCAAAAAAAGGAACCTTTTAAAAGCTAAGTGTGTAAAACGAAATCCACCGCATCTAGAAAAATGACACTCACTAGAAAAAAACTGCACTTATTTGAAAAAAAAATTACTTAAAAATAATTAGACTTTAGTAATAAATCGAATATAACTCTCTTCAAATTAGTTTAATTCATTTTAGTAATACGCTAAGAAAAATACTTCAGCATCTCTTCACGCTCTTGAAGACCTCCATGGTCAAGTGGTAAGATGCTCGACTACGAATCCAAAGGTCGCGGGTTCAAACCCGACGTGCGCAGAGTGGTAGATACTCTAAGTAACGCCCTGGTGAAAGACCACAATTCAGAATCGAAACTTTGCTTGAAATGTATTTAGCCGTGTTTAGTGACCAGATATTAACAGCCAGGTACTTCAAAACCTTCCTCTTCCCTATCTCCTTTCCCTCCCCACTATATTTAGCCTCACAACATACCCCAATTGGGGATGCCATAGTCTCACTGCCTCTAGAAGGTTGGGAGCAGTTGGGACTCTTGTGCGGCATTCACTATAAAAAAAACGCTAGCTGTCAAATTCTTGTTTAAAAACTGCACAATTTAAGGTTTATAGGAAGATCAAAGCTTCCAAAATTCATGTAGATAGTAGATACCATGTAGTAGTAGATACGTATTTATGTTAGAGTAGTAGATATGCATTATTGATTTTTTTTTCGATTTATAGATTTTCTATTGAAACTTTGATTTCGCAACACTTTAGCGAGAATTCGGTTGCAATGTGGAGGGTTAATGAAAAATGATTCTTCGCAGATCAATGATAGTAATAACGCGTGCCATTGAAAAATAAAAAGAATTTGTACAGTGAAAATAAAATAATATCTTTGAATAAGCTTTTTATTTTAAAATTTTATTCTAATTTTTATGACCAACTGGTTTCAGTAGGCCTAAACATCACCAGGGTACAAAATTAACATTGTGTGTTGTTAAATATATTCGTTCATACTGAGGGCAGACAAAATATAAAATACAATAAGAGAACAGTAAGAAAAAAAAAATCATATTTTAGTTATAACAATGGAACAGAGAGAAAGAGACAGATCATATGAAATGAAAAAGGCAGTTTAATTGAAAAGGTGATTAAAGAATAGTGAGAAATTTTTTGAAAACATTTTTTTTTTTAAAAGCAATGTTCATTATAAAACATATTTAAATTCCCTGATGGTTCGATTCAATGTTTTTAGCGCGGTAATTTTTTTTTAGTTGTTTTGACAGTCGGAATAAGAGTGTCCTCGGCGTATCTAAAATAAACGTTCCAATGTTTTCATTGCCACTTTCTACTCGGAGCCACTCCCATTCTAACTCCTAACAATTCTCCTTGACAATGTGTATTTAGGCCTTGATTATATTAAAGCTAGGCGGGCGTGCGTGCGCTACGGATGTAGGAAATATTGGATAGCGCTACAATTGCCCTGCCTTGATAGGTAAACGGTGTCATCGAAATTGCTTAGTTTAGAAATATGACATGTTTATACATCTGAGCCCTTTAAAATAATGTTTGTAGCGGGTCCCATTTCACTCACTCGTTAAAAAAATATAAGTAGGTACCTATACTTGATATTACTTTAAACAACTAACGATACAACCACCCGTTGATAATTCAACGAAAATGTCGTGAGACTAAAAAAAGTTGATGAGATAAAGAAGACGAAGGTATAGGTTATCTGGTTCTTCAGATATGGTTTTTTAAAATGATATTTTTTTTTTCTGATTACGTATTTTAGAGTATGACTAGATCAATCTCCTCCATCCCTCTCGCTATCCCAATTCCGTTTTAACATCTTATTTCACAATTTTGACAAGAGAAAACCTTAAATGTATCCAATCTCTGTTATTTTTTTAATGTAATTATTTGTAATTGTATTTGTTGGATTTTAAAATGATAATTTGTTGGGTTCTTACCTTCATGTTTTTCATCCAGTTCCTACCTATTTAACAGTTTCGCAATAATCGAATTTCCGTATTCAATAAACGTTTTGCTTGTTCGTCGGTTTGTTGTTTTATTCTCTAAACAATATTAAATAACTATGGTGACTTAAATCAGTGCGGTGCATTTGTTTCGTTAACAATACAATTGTGCAAGAAGTCTTCAAGAACTTTGAACTTTGACTACATCGGTGAGTGAATGGTTTCCCATTTTTCCTTTATTTCAATATTTTTTCCACAAGCTGCATTTAGACACTTTTATCAAGTTGTATAGTTTATTATTTACAGTCCACTATTTTCTAAATTCTTTAAAGCTGAAAGCACATTCGGTCTCTTATCGCAACTTCGGATGCAATTTGTTAAAATATCACACTTTTTTTTAATAAACTAAAGATGGTACTCTCACCGTGAGGACATTCAGCTGCCTCCGTGTCGTTTCGATCCCCGTAACGTGCGTCTTCCTCCGGCTCCTTTTAGATTCACTAACGTCAAGTTATGTGAACAATTTCACTCGCATAACCTCCGCCGGGATGTTGATGATGCCGGCAGTGGAGATGGTCCCTTACATTGAGAATTCCGGCCAGCAAGGCAAACTCCTTATTTCAAATTAAGTAAAAATGAGATTCAACCGGCGGAGTGGAGGGAGAGGGGGGGGGGACAGCTCGCGAGAATTACGTTGTAAAAGCTGTCAATGTTATTATTTTTTAATTAGTTTGTTTTCGTACGGAGTTTCGGCCTTTTTGTGAGCGAATGGTAAAATCGACGGTCAACTTTGAACCTTTAACCTTTTCGACGGGGGAAGTTTCGTCGTAAGCAATCACTCCGCGCAGCACCTTTTCAATGACGTCACTTGACGGGCCTAGACACTAGTGACCAGATTTTTTCTAAAAGTGTTACGAAATTTATGATTCAAATGAAGATCTAGGCTGTTACATTACAAAATATATTAAAAATACGACTCTACTACCCTTACATGTTCTTTCGATTTAAATGTTTCATTTGTTAATTTGTATTTGCTAAATAGGTACCTTATAATGCAAGGCTTAAAGTTCGTTAATTACCTCAGAAAACCAACTTAGTACTCCTGGATAAAAATGGGATTTTAAATAATATTTGGCTTTTAATTTAACAATATCGTCGCTGTAAAGTCAAAAGAGCTGAAGCGATACTTTGGTCAAAAATGAGTTAAACATGCAGTTTTGATCAATTTTTTTTGACATTCCGAATGCTCTGACTCTCGTTGAATTCTGACAACTTTTGTGGCACTTCAGCCATCTTTAATATATTTACCATTTGGAAGAAGGCTTTACTCAAGCGACACAAGCTTGGGATTTTTTTAAAGCTTTTTGTCGCTTCAGGTAACTCAGCAAGAGCATTGAGTTACCTGAGTTTTTTTTCAAATACAACCGGATACTGAAAACTTGTGAATTTTATTGTGAAACAAAATAAACTTTTACGTGCTCTGGTGTAACTTTCCTAAATCGGCGCTTAAGCCATTTTGGTTTTCCGGCAACGATATGTTATAAACGAATTTTTTTTTTTTTTTGAAAAGTGTAGAAACATTTTTAAGACATTTGAACACCTTATGGATTGAGCTGCCATTTTCACTTTTCACAGCAAATATATATCATTGTAAATGTCACCTGTCTAATGAAATGAAGAAGGTTTTGGCAATTTAAGTTTCAGCTTTTGGGTCAGTCGCATATTATGGAGCATTCTAAGTATATGAATAAAGGAAGACCTTTATAAGCAAGTGTTTGTGGATATCTACGGGAGAGAAGAAACAGAATCGGGTACAACATAAGATAATATCTTATCGAATGGGGCCCCGCTAGGGTCACACTTTTTCGGGTCCATTGTGGCGGAAGAAAAAAACAGAACGCGAGGTGGAGAAGAAGGTAAAACATTATTCAATGCGGGACATACAAACACTGTGGAAAAAAAAAACACTTTTTACTAGAGCTTGAACCGTTGACTGTATCATAAAACGATTCGTGGATACAGAATTGATTGAACAGAATAAACCAAGATTAAAAAAATTTCAATATAAATGTCCAAATTTTATGCAGGCGTTAAATATATTTGTTATATGCAGTAATATAACTATTCCGCCTCTCAAAAGTATTGCCAATCTCCGCTAAAGTCATTTTGGTATATATTTTAATTGAAAAAATGATTTTGTTTGAAGCTTTTTTTTTAGTGCGAAAAAAATAATTCAATTCGACGTTTTGGAAGATTCAGGGCTTATTATTGACTGAAAAGCTGTTTCATATTATTTTACGTAAGTAGGTACAGCAACAAAATATTAAAATAACAAAAATGGTTTTTGTGGAGTTTTTACGAAATCTGTATCCGGCATTGTTGACCAAAACCACATGTTTGCCTTCGTAGGACTTCCTAAACATCAACAATTATATTTTTTGTTTTAGATCCGCATATAATTTTTTTTTTTTATCTAAATTTTAACAGCAATTGGTATGGTTATTCGGTCGACAATAGCTGCTCATAAATAATAATTCTGAGAATGAAATTTAACGAAAAACTAACAAAGAATAATTTCCGAAAATATTTTATAAAATATAAAGCTTTATTTTATCAGGCCTTGAATACACGAGACAAAGCACGTATATTAAGCCTCGCGTCTATTAGGAGAAGGAAAAATTCATCGGATAAAAAAACCGGTGAGGAACCGTAGGCCGGGTTCATTATTTCACCTTTCCCCTACTTTACGTCTTTAAAATCTGGTCGGACGAGACGGGCGTAGAACGCGGAAACCACGTGAAAAGTATAATTTAAAAGGAAAGAATGAGAGACGAAATACGAAATGGTAACGCAGTTGTTTTACTAATGATTTCAGAAAATTGAAAAGATCGCGGATTGTCACTCTCGAAGAGGGTGGTGCAAAAAATATTCTGAACCAAAAAAAAAACACATTGTTTTCACGTCTTCCAATGTTAGAAAGCATCGCTGTACAAAACATGATGGGAGTTTTTATGGAGTCGACTGCGTTGAATCCGTTCAATCAAATCAAAGCGAAGTTTATCAAACAACACCACTGCAACAACACTTTCAATATATTTTTTAAATGTGCTTATTTATAAGATTAAACGTTTGTTGAATCAATGCGTAAATTCGATTTTGATTTGCATTAAAAGTAATCGTAATACCGTCGCTGGCAAAGGCAAAAGGGCTAAAGCGACACTTTGGTCACCATAAATCAAAAATATACAGTTTGGATCAGTTTTTTGCATCTAATGCTCTGACTCTCGTTTGATTCTGAAGCCTTTTGTGGCTCTTCAGCTATCTAAAACACATTTACCCTTTGGGAGAAAGCTTGACTCAAGCGATACAAGTTTGGGACTTTTTTTGCTTTTGTCACTTCAGGTAACTCATCGGGAGCAATAAATCACCTGAGTTAACTTTTTATCAAAATTCAACCAGGTACTGAAGAATTTTATTTAAAAACAAAAAAAAAACTTTAAGTGCTCTGGTGTTAACTTCTCAAAACGGCACCGCAGTCCTTTTTGCCTTTCCGGTGACTATATACTACCCGTAATAACTACCCCTGTCAACAACAATGACTACAATGCGTTCTCGGTAACAAAAATACATACACAAAAATGCCATTTATACAAATTCCTTAAGAATATTTTGTTAACAAAAATCACCGATTAGATTCTGTCAGAAACAGATTCAAAACAAAAGGTTTAATATCCATTCCAATGTTGAGAACCAATACGGCTCAACATCATTGTCATTATCTAGGTATAAAGTGGTACAACATATAATTATCCAATAACTAACTCAAACTAACAGAACACATGATATATGAACACTTTAAAAACTAGATCATGTCTTTGGATATATATAATGATTTATTGTCACCTATTATCGTAACTTCATTTTGTATAAAACCATAACTGAGTTGAAATAGTTATTTTCAGTTTATCTACTTTACTATGTTATTTTGGTTAGTTTAATAATTAATGACACTATTCATCATTGTGATTTATCACTTAAGATTATGTAATCGCTTCTTCCATAACCATTAGCTATAAGCTCAACTTATGGAAAGTAAAATAAAAGAAATATACGAAGAACATAATTTATAATTACAAATTTAATTGAATGAATGTATCATTGTATTTGACTACATATAAATAAATACATATTGAATCATGAAAAAATAGTGGGTCTTTTTCAAATGGATGTCTCGATTATGCCTATTTCTAGTTGAAGGTAATTTTTTAATAATGATAAATCCTTCTCTGTTGTAACCCATCCAGTTCAAAATCCCTTGCTATAGAAATAATTAATTGCTTTTCCTCAATCATCACTTTTTTAATTATGGGTATCATTTTCCATTGTCCAGAATGTCGAGACTTGTTAACTCAAGCCATGGTCATGAAATTTTTGGTAGCAGCCTAAATAATTTTTGTCATTCTTTACGACAACAAAACTTTGACTTGACCTTGGCTTTGATTTGAATGTTCTTTCTAATGTATATTTTGTCCTATTTTTTTCATTGCTTCATTTATTATTATGGATGTGCTGTTCTTTCTACGATGCTCTTTTTTCCATTTCATGTTATGCATTTTTTTTTGTAATTGGACAATAGTCCGTTAGTTCAAAACTAAATAAACAAATTAGACTCTATAAAAACGATACTTTCGTCAAAATGTTATTTTTTAGGTGAAAACATTCAAGTTTTTTGCAGATATTTTTTTTCATGGGTCACCCTGTTTTTTGTAAAAAAAATCTAAATTGATAAGTCTAAGATTGTACAGAGCATTGATGAGATGTAAATCTGAAAAAGCCGGGTCGGGCTGATCTTATTACGACACGACTCGGTATGGATTCCGAATTCCGTGTTATTAGGCGCTATCGAATGTCTTCATTGGCAGGATTCGTGTTATTGGTATTTCACACATTGTTCGTGTTTCAACTTTTCTTTGCACCTACACAAATAATGATTTTTTGCCCTTTTCTTTATTTCCACTAAAGCTTTTTTCTTTAAGAGGATGACTATCACTTTATAAGCAATCTGGTATCCAGCTTCGGATATTGAATTTTCTTAAACCTCTTCAGTTATAATGATTCTTGGTGCTTTAAACACATCCGAAGCCGGCAGTTCTCTTAAGAGTATCAACCTTGTTAGCCTTCTACGCTATTAGAATATTCATGGAAATGCTGCTGTGTTAAACGATGTAACGCAAAAAATGAAATTCTAGAGGGAGATAAACAGAAAGTGGTTGTGCGATAAAAAATATTATCTATACTCAGAGCAATAAATATTTAACGAAAGAAGGAGTAAACGCTTCACAACTACCTATTTATTTGTTTTTTGTTGTTGTTATTAATTATTTATTGGGGTATTTAATAATTCTGCTAAAACTTTTGTGCGTAGACCAATAACCAAGATAAACTTCAACAGTAAATACGTCATTAAGAATCGCAAGTCCTTTGTGATTTAAGTAAGAAAATATAATGAAAGATTTTTACAAAGTCTACAATATCCTTATAAAAACGTAAATACCAAGACGTGCTGGGAATGGAAAATAATGAAAATGATTTCAGTGTATTTGGCCGAAAATTCCGAGGCTTAAGTACGTTCACAAAAATACAACAAAAGATCGCGAGGTTGAAACATAACGGAACTTTCCGTTCCATTTTCAAATTTGAATTCAGCATTCGCAAGTTGCCACTCTAAAATCGAATACGTCTCGTTTCCAGAATGGCAAATTATTGATGGACTTGGCAGGAGAAGAAAATGGCCACCATCCAAACACTAACAATAAACAAGAAAAATATTATTGTTTCTTTATTTAGATTTGGCACATCGCGACTTCCCGAGCATACGTTCTGGTTGTTTCTTGCGAATTTAGTAGTATCCATAACCATAGCAAGTTCTTTAAATAAAGCATTATGACTGTTTTAAAATAATTAACTAAACTACCTGGAAATTTCTGCATATATATCTGTAAGACGCTCGACTACGAATCCAAAAGTCGCAAGTTCAAACTCGGCGTGCGGAAATAACTTTTATTTTATTAATATGTGTCTTAACACATTTAATTCATAAACAAAATAATATAAAGTATATTTACGGCACGTTCCAGAGTGGTAGATACTCTAATTATCGCCCTGGTGAAAGACCACCATTCAGTATCGTTGCGTGATTTAAATGTTTGTGACCAGATCTGAATAGCCAGGTACGTCCCAACCTTCCTCTTTCCCATCTCCTTTCCCTCCCCACTACCTTCAGCCTCACAACATACCCCAATTGGGAATGCCATATTCCCACTGGCTCTAGACGGTTGGGAGCAGTTGGGAGTCTTGTGGTAGTCACTATGAAAAATAAAAATAAAAAAGTGTGTAAAAGCAATAAACAACAAATTCAAATTTTTTTTTTTTAAGTAGTGAGGGAAAGGAGATGAGAAAGGTTTAGGTTGAGGAGTACCTGGCTATTCAGATCCGATCTGACTTAATGCGGTCGAAACTATTTTTAGCATGTTTCGATCCAGAATGGAGGTTTTTCACCAGGGCGATACTGAGAATACTTACTATTCTGGAAGTTGTCGTAAATACGAAGTTTTTTAAAATCAAATTAATTAATTGTATTTATAGTTTTTGTGTTTAATTTGTAGAACTCCATTTTAATTTTTATATAATTCAATTGAATTAAATTTAATATTATTATTATTGAGTTCTGTTATTATTTGTTCAGTTTGACAATGGCCTTAAACACCGAAACAGCTGTAACTAAAAACAAAAAAACTTAAAATAGCAGAACTCATTAATAATAATATTAAATTTAATTCAATTGAATTACATAAAAATTTAAAAAAAAATTTCAAAAATAAATGATTAATTGTAATTTGGTAACGTTGCAAAAGTTGATGCCTTTTCTGCTAAATGCCAACGATTGCCTTTTTGCTTGACATTGCGAGGCGAACCAGCAAGAAATTAGTCGAACAAGAACTGGACTTTCATTCACGTTCGATGTCGGCAGCATCTGTTCGTTTTTTCTCTTACTCCTCGTATATTATTGCGTTGTAGTCCCAAGAGTAAAATAACCTTTTTGTTCAAAACGGCGATACGGTGAAAATGGTTAGATAGGTAGGTATATGGATAATAGACGTGAAGGTAAGAGCCCAACAAATTATTACATTGAAATTCAAAGAAATAAAAATAAGACTTAAATAATGTGGTTTTGTACGTTGTCGGTATATTTGTCGGCAAATCAATCACGGAGTCAAACATCACGCGCTCAATCCATCCAGTGAGACAAACAAAAATTGAAACAAACATCACGTTTCAAGCAATAAAGCGATCTATCAAGCTATTAAGGAATTGGTCCGAATAAGCTCGTGAAGGACGATGAAGGAACAAGTAGGGTTGAATATAAAGCGATGGAAAAAGGGATTATTTGTGACAATATATTAAACCATTATTAGCGAAATATTAAATCACTCCCAATTTATGCAATTTGAAAAAAATGTATTTTATAGATAACTCCAAAATAAAAGATTAGCACGGAATAAGAACTAGTATTTATAAATAAATAAATATTAAAAATATATATTTATAATTAAATAAATAAATATATATATATTTTAAACAATTATTATGTATTACACCAACTAACTAACCACCACGCCGTTTCTCCGCAGGGGTAGGCAGAGAGAACGGACCGCCATACAACTCTGTCGTGGCACACTCTCCTTGCTTCATTTACATTCACACATCGTCTCATGCATACTCTTCTGTTATTCTGACTCTTCACATGACCCGATTCAAGTATTTGATTTACTTGATCGTGCCATGTCTTTCTCGGGCGTTCTCGACTTCTTCCATTCACTTTCGCATCATATATTATGTTCACACTCCTTTCTTCGTTCATTCGCTCTACATGCCCAAACCATCTAAGCGTCCCTTTCTTGATCCTATTCATTATGCTCACATCAGCCTTGCATTCTTTTCGGATATCCACATTTTTGATACGGTCATACATGGTTTTACCGTACACACGTCCGAAAGATTTAATTTCCACAGCATTCAGTCTACTTTCATCCTTCCTCTGTCAGTTCCATGCCTCACTGCCATACATCAGGGTTGGTACAAGCACTCTATTGTGGACTGCTAGCTTCGCTTCTTTGGACAGTTCAGTCCTCCATTGATGGAGTTTCCTGCATTCACCCTTCTATCAATATCCTTATCAGCCTTTCCGCCTCTCGTATACATACTTCCTAAATACACAAAATACTCATCCACTTGCTCCAATGTATTACACAGTTATGTAAAATCTCATAAGGGCTAATATAATGAAATAAATATTACTTAATGGGGATCCATTCATGACTTCACGTGTTCGTAATCTACCTAACTGCTGGATGAAAAATTTACTCTGGTGAAATCCAGCTTCTGATAAGAGAGGGCATCAGAAGAAGAAAAAGAAGATAAAAAAGGCCTTTACGTTAATAAGTGATTAAAAGAATCATGCTAAAAAATTGTTTTTTTTTTTGTATTATGCTGTAAGTGGCAGCAAGAAAACACTTGAGGTGAGCTCTAGCGTTATTAAAATTGCACAGCATTTATATGTCTAGTATTTTTCATGACACTGTATTTATCACCTATGGAGTTTGGATAAAATATTTATTCAATAATATGAAGCAAGAAAAAACTTATAATTTTTTTAATTCTTCAATATGTAAAACGATTATGAAAAATGCTGTTTACAATCTCGGGCGAAGCCGGGTAGTAACAAGAAACTGTGAAAACCACGTTTTGATTTTGCATTGTGGGTACTCACTAGGACATACGCTTAGTCTTCATCACATCTACCTTCGACTACGAAACGAAAAAGAGAAAATCTTAAATTTTCTTTCAGTTTTTTTATCACCCTGAAATATGAATATAAGTAATGAAAACATATCAGAAGCACCTTCACGCATCATGACCATTTTTTTAAATCAACCCTAATATAATCGAAGATGGAGGTACTTACCCAGTAGAACTTCTGCATTGGTTAGTGCTCAGATTGAATTTCTGTTTCCATCAATCACGTGGTATCCGCTCTAAATCCAACATGGCCACCGTATCCTGTTAGAATGGATTGAGTTTAAATAATGCAAGTTTATGCACCGGGTCTCGGAGTGGGTGGTTTTTTCTTCTTTTGTTTTGCCGGAAACGATCGAGGGTTTTCGTCAAGGAAAGAAAGTAAGGATGTACGCTGCCTAATTTACAAAGAGAAATGGATGTCTTCGTTAATAGAATTATTACGAGCAATGCTCTAATGGAGCATTGTTGAAATTCAATGTATTACCCACATTGAAATTAAATATACTGCGCAGCAATGACGTTAACTGTTATTAGTAATAAATCTACTCGTTGTTCAAGTACAAGCTTCATAGAGTACCTCTCAAATATATATCTACTGTATTATAATCCTTGAGATTGTTGTATTTTTTTATGATTCTTGTGATTCTCCTGATTTTTATGATTCTTGTGATTTTAAAGTTTTTTGTGATTCTTATGATTTTTGTGATACCTATGATTTGTGTTATTCTTATGTTTCTTGTGATTTTGTGATTTTTGTGATTCTTATGATTTTGTTGATAGTTTTGATTCTCGTGGCACTCGTTATTTTATTATATTTATTTTAGAATTTTTGTCAATTTATTTAAATCGTTTCTTTTATTCTATGTAATTACTATTTTTTCTTGGGTGTTGTAATGTTGTTTGTTAATCTACTTACCTTATATTTTCGTCAAAATGATACTGAAATGAGAAAACAACATCTTGAATTTTGGCGAGAATCGATCCCTAAGCCAAAATAACAATAAAAAAACAGGTACCAAGAGGTAAAACTACACTAAAAAAATATATATATATATTTAAATATTCAGAACATTATTTCAAGCAAATCTCCAGAACATGAATTTATTACAAATTCTAATTTTCTGAAAGCGTGTTTGCAAGATGATTCCTTTAGCAGTGCTTATTCAAATACCAATCTCACGAATGTTCATCTCTAGTAAGTAGTAAGGTAAAATCTTAAGGCTAACCCGTGTTTCTCCGTGTTACCTACATCAAACGAAGTCAAATCAAGCCGCCGTATGGACCAATCAGATGAAAGCATCCCCTCCGGACAGCCTCTCTCCCCCCCAACTCTGAATTAATAAATCAGAACCATTTAAAAATAAAACGATTCCGTATCAGAAAGCCCTGAGGCAATATTTAAAAGAGTCCAAAAAGAGAAAAGTTTTAGATTGATGGGAATCAATGTTATTCTATGCATTTCTAATAAATTATGAGATTAAATCTGTGTGCAAAAGAAAGAACGGAATGAGTAAAAAAAACTCAAGTTTTGAGTTAAGTTTGTAGAATTTTTCCTTAATTAGGAATAATAAGATTAGTCAGAAAATAAAATAATGTGCCATTATCTTTTTGAAAACGGACATTTGACATATACGAGTATGATAGCATAAAAAAAAACAAAAATCCCAAATTTTGTTTACGCTCACCTGAACTTCTGCGTTTATTGACTAATTCCGTTCTTCCTTGCGTACATAGAAATTAACACGATAGTAAATATGAAGTAACTACATAAGAAAAAGCCAAAAAAGAGCATAATTTTAATATTCTTAGCTTAACGCGGTTTTCTTTGCAGACGTCTAAAAGAAGAACTAACGAAAATAATACCTATTTTTTATACCCATAAGATTTTTTTACATTTATATTAATAATTTTTAGTCGCATAGCATGGAACAAATATAATATACTAGCTCTATTACTGGGCTTTGCCGGAGATTTCAACAATAGTTTTTCTTATTGAATGTTATATATACATACTCGTACATACATTGTTGACAAGAAAAGTTGTGGATATTTCATAAGACAAGAGCTCACGGCAAGGAAGCTGCTTCTTCTCTCAGATTTTCTACATGACAGCTACAATATGGTTTTGAATTTTTTGGTACCAGTCTAAATGATTTTTATCATTCTTTACGACTCTATCAAAACTTTGTTCCAGCATCGACTTAAATATTCTTTCGTGTGTATATTTTGGTCGTTGCTTCATTAAAATATTATGTGTGTGCTGTTTTTTCTCCGTTGGCTTATTTCCTATTTTGTGTTATGTATTTTTTTTATAATTGGACAGTGGTCCGTTAGAATAAAAATAAACAAATATATTCCTTTTACAACTTATAAGCAAAACCAACATTAAACATTATTTGTATTTTAAGGCCGTGTATAACTCCCAAAACATAAATTTAAGTTCTGAACTTTCTGTGAAAGCATAAAAGCACCTAACATAATTATTCTTGAAATTAAAATTTCAAAAAATAATCCACTTTCACCTCATTGAATGATTTTGGGCGAAGACAAGATAATAGAATTATTTAATAAATTGTGTGTGATTTACAAAATTTCTTATAATTTTTAAGGTTTGTAAATTAAACATTAAAATTGTTTAATAAATGCTTTGAGCCTGTATTATACAAAAAATAGTATGGAAAACTTAGCTTCGCCTGAGTTTCAACACTGAATACTAGATTTTTAAATCTCATTATAAATTTAAGGAAATAACAATATTTGATATTTCCAACTAAATACTTGTCAAAGCGTTTATATGTATACGTTCCTGAAGAAGGTTAAGTTTAACCGAAACCGGTCGAATTGTTATATGTGTATATATAAAGTGGCTTAAAACAAAATTATTTTTTTTATTTAAATTACTTGTCAAAGCTTTACATTTGATGACGATATAAGTTATAATCATTACATCTGAGGAGACATAAGTTATAATCATTAAATTGAATTAAAATTCCATAAAAAAAACTCTGTGTATGTTTGATGACGCCAGAGTCCACCAGTTGAAGGATTTTTGTGAAAAAAGAAAAAAAAATCTTCTTACTAAGCAAACAACTAGTAAAGAATCATATTCTTAACAACAATCAATTTGACTAAATATAACTCTGTTTTTTCACAAATTAAACTGAATTTTCTGAGACAATGGTTGTTTTTCTAGTAACAAAAATGCTGTTTTTATTGTAAAGAAAAAAATAAATTTGTCCAAGGAATTATTCCTGGATTTTTCCCATTTTATCCATTAATAAGCCAGCGCTGTTTTTACAAGCAGGCACCTTTTGGTCTTCCTGAAAGTCACGTTTCAATAATTTGATTTCGAGAAGAAAGACTTTTAAAGGTCAGACTTAAAATAAAATTACAAAATTAGTACCGCGTTCACAATCATATAATACAAATAAGTCGGGAACAAGGTCAATTTAATTCTGAATGGTGTATAATTCTAGCCACTAAAGAGACGATCTGGTAAAAGTGTGTTTTAAGGTCAATTTTATCTTACTTCTGGAGAAATTCATCAAAAGTTTTCTAATATTGAAGTTATTTCTTGAACAAAAATCGAATTCACTGACCTCTCTGAGATCAAAGAGTAAAACAGTGTAATGCAAATTGGCAACACCAGTTTGTATCAAAATCGAAAAAATATGGACAAATGAATTTGGTATTGAAAAAAAAGTGTGATGAAAACTTTCGAAAATCTGTCGGGACGAACCAACAAAATCTATAGAAAGTCGAACAAAGGCTTCATAAAACGCAGTCTTTTTTGGCTGTAATATCTAGATTAGATTTTATTTTTATTTTTTACACATAACCTCAATCATCCTTGAGCTTTTTGCCGCTTTAAAACGTCCATATTATAAATGTCAAAATATCAGAAAAGATTAAAATTTATTAATTTTGTATTATTGTTCAAATTCGTATCTGGATTGAAGCTGGGTGGTATATATATATTATAAAATATAAAAACATTATTATTTGGAAAATTCTACGAATAAATGCGAAAGTGAAATGATAAACTTCAATCCACTTAAAATATATATTTAAGACGATCACTCAAAACAAACGAAGCAAAATAATTCAACTAATATATTGACTAAACAGTACAGAGTACAGCGGGGTAAGTTTGTTACTAATCAGGGTTGATACGAGCCGTTGCCTATTCGGGTGCGCCCAGTCCAGTGAGTGCGTTTACCCTCATCTAACATTTTTCCTTTTCTGGAGAGAAAACGGATTTTCCTCAATTTACGGAATGTTCCTCTTACGAAATCTGGCAATAAATTGTTTTTGAAGAGTCGTAAACAAAGGGTCGTCGATGAAAAAAATGGGCTAAGTACGCCTCTAATCTAAAAAGGAGCTTGGCATTTTTTCTTTTATCGTGCTACATTTCTAGTCCAGGTTATGGGGAAAATAATTAAGAAATAAAACTAACCTCGTGAATTTGTTAAAATAATAAGTAGGTACATATTGTACGTGCTTTAAAAAAACCTGTAAGCTTAAGTATATTTTTTATTTTTTAGAATTTAATTCAATCACATTAATCAAGTTGTTATTAAGCTAAACAAGTCTTAAGTTTTTATCTTAAGGGTCAGCACTCAAGTGTGTAATATTCTAATACAAGCAAGAAAATTGAAGACCTCCTAAAATAGCACTTGAAATTCTTCACCATGACAAACTAGAACATTGTGTAACAAATATCTTTTTTTTTTATTATTCTACTTGTACTCACTGTCACTTACCTCAGAACAGGTTCTTATGACCTAGTGAGGTAGGTAATGTAAGAAACAAAAAGTTAAATAAATTAAAAATAATAAAAAAAAAAAAAAATTACTACAAATGATTTATCTGCAATTTTTCGATGGATAGTTAAAACAACGTCTGAGGTTTCCAATGAATACAATTTTCTCACTGAAATCCCTTAAATCCTATAAAAAACACACTCAAATGTCAGTAAAAGGTACAGTTTGAAATCCAGCGAAGGGATTTTTGAAAGTTTTAATTCCATCATTAATTTCATAAAAAATAAATATAAGATAACTATTTAAGAATTGTATTCACTGGAAATCTTAGACATTTTTTTAACTACTCGTGTAGAATTAATTAAAGGAAAAAAGTGTATATTTTGGGTGCTGACCTTTAATTGCCTGTTGTTTAGGGGGTTCGAAGCCATTGTCAAACTGTTTATTAAAAAAAAAACAACGGTCATGCTTTGGCCGATCAAACGTTGTTACGGGCCGAAAAACTTTTTTTTTCTAAATGCGCTAAATGCCGATTTGTGACGGAGTCAAATATACGATAGTTCACATAACTATGCCATGAAAAACAATCACTACAGTAGGAGATCTACAATCACAATGAGTGAATATCGTCGCTGGAAAGGCAAAAGGTCTGAAGCGGCATTTTGGGAAGATTACGCCAGAGCACTTAAAAGTTGTTTGTTTTACAGTAAAATTCATAAGTTTTCAGTGCCTGGTTGGACTTTGAAAAAAAGTTAACTCGGGTAACTCAATGCTCTCACTGAGTTACCTAAAGCGACAAAAAGCTGAAAAAAAGTGTCAAACTTGTGTCGCTTGAGTTAAGCCTTCTTCAAAATACTAAATATATTTTAAATGGCTGAAGGACCACAAAAGTTTTCAGAATCACACGAGAGTCAAAGCGTTCGACGCTGAAAAGAAAATCGATCAAAACTGCATTTTTTAACTATATTTTTGACCAAAGTAAGGCTTAAGTCCTTTTGCCTTTCCAGCGACGATATGATTGTGTTCCACGGAGATTTCAATATCCTTGTAACCGTATTATTCAACTTTTCCCGATTGCAAGCTTGACGACACCGAGTCATAAACAGACTAAGGGAAAAGCACAGCAATGTATAATATATAAAAGAAAATAAAGTGCCATGTTCTCTCTTTTATTATTATTCACTGGGCATCGCTAGCTGTCCGATAAAAACAAAATTATCCGATCTGATGATGCCCCAATTCATTTCGGGAGAAAAAACATTGATTTTCCCGCTGAAAATAATTTGGATTCGATTGGAGTTTACCGCCAAAAGGACGCGACCAAATCCTCGGACGGACCGCTCAAGTTGCACTTTAACCTGGCGACACTTCATCAAAAGGTTCGCACCGATAAATCGAGCGTTTTCAATGCGGTGGGAATGTTAACCCCTTTTTGATGTTGTTTTGCACTTGGAAAGCAATTTATAGCGCTGGGCTTAAGATGGCCGCCGGCTGTTGAATAGCTACACAAGCAATATCCACAAATCCCGGAAGATGAAGCTAAAATATACCCCTCATACCTTTTTCTTATCTTCAGAACATTTTTTTCTCTTTGCTTTACTTGCTCTGTAGTTTATTATGTCGCTATCATTTCCCCTGCAGGGCTCAGACCAAACTTAGCGCTAGAGTGTTTTTGTTCTTTTTTTATGTCGCAATAAATACAGCTACAGTGAAAATATTCTACAAGTGTTTAGAACTTGATATTTAGATTTTTCAAGAATGAGATATTTTTACATTTTCTTATTCTAATACTCCTATTTGTATTTTATTTTTACTATGACGAATAATTTTTCGGCAGCCATTCAAATAATGCGCTTTGGATTTGCGGCCAAAACGAAATAAGTTCGTGTGGACGGCGTCTATGACATCACACCGGCTAAAGTTTTTAGGCAGTCCTGGATTCCAATGACACTTGTGTAGGCAACCGGTAGCGGTACCTACGTCAAAATCAAATTTGAGCCGTTTAGGAAAAAGAGAGGAGAGTTTTAATATTCAATAATTATTTCTGAAAATATTTTAATCTTGCATTTTTAGTCAATCAGAATCAGTAAAAATAATCATAAAATATTCCACATGTTTTTTAAAGTATCCCTCTTACGTCCCATTTCTTAAAAAATGTTAAACAATAAACAAAAATGCTAAATAATACAATTGATATGATTATTTATGAGCAACAAAACCGTTCGAAGGGGTCGTTGGACGAATTCCATGAAAACTTCATGAGTAACGAAAACCTACCAAATATCAACGATCGACAAAATTATGTACGGAAATGAGTGAATCAAGCAAGATCCTGGTCGAGATATCAATTGTTTATGAGGGACGAAAAACGAAAACTGTTTTTCCGGAGTCAAACTGTTGAACATTAAAATGAACACTGATGCCGTGTCCCGGCTGTTTACAATAGTAAAAAAATCCATGACGATAGTTGCTGAAAGCACATCATATTAAAATACTGGTAAAACAACTTGGACGCCAGTGTATCTTATACTGTGTTTCTTGTGTTTTTCTATTTTGACGGCCTGCATGGTCGAGTGGTAAGACGCTCGAATTTAGAGGTCGCGGGTTCGAACTCGGCGTGTGCAAATAAATTTAATTTAAACAATGTGACCTATTTAATCAAAAGACCACCATTCAGAATTGAAACGTTGCTTGAAATGGCTTTACCCGTGTTTGGTGACCAGATCTCAATGGCAAGGTACTTCTTAACCTTCCCCTTCCTCATCTCCTTCCCCTCTCCACTCACTTCAGCCTCATAACACACCTCTTTTGGGGATGCCATAGTCTCACTGGCTCCAGACGGTTGGGAGCAGTTGAGACTTATGCGGTATTCATATAAATATAAAAATAAAACTTGCATTATATACTTTCTTGCGCAATACAATCGTGTAACTCTCACTTCTTCTAATAAATTAATATTTTAGGCATACAGTAACGTGAATCTGTACACACCAAATTAAAACATGGAAGAATACAAAAAACAAACTCCACCGTTTGTATAACGCATGTGCTGTTCTTTAAGGAGTTTATATATATACTTATACACATTATATAACGCGAACAGTCAATAAACCGGTACTAGTGCAGTTCCTCTGAGTTGCTTTAGTCTACAGTCTGCAGATTAAAGATATTTACTGATGAAAGTAATCCTCTGGTAGAAGAAGGAACCAAAGGAGAAAAGAAAGATAAAAACATTGAAATTCTTAAGAAATATATATATTTGGACCAAAAACAGTTTTATCTGAACGATGACGTATATAATAATTGATTTTATTGGTATGATACAAGATGTCATACGTCTGGCGCAGACCAAGAAGCGGTCTTGACAGGGTTGTCTATTTATCAACGAACCGGGGGGGTGATGTCACAAGCCTGTTATTTCACGATTTCTGAAGGGTTGCAAGCATACTCAATAGGGTAGAACGAAATAAATGAAAACATCGTTTTTCCTTCTGATAATACGGAAAATATGTCATTAAGTTAAGAAATTGATTGTCGTGTTTGAATATTTAATGAAAATGAAGTAATGACTTTGTACTCGTATAAGACCACAGATTTAGTTTTAATTTTTATGACCGACCGGTTTCGCTTAGCCTTAGCATCATCAGGGTACAAAATTAAACCAAACAAAACATGCATAGTGGGTGATTATATATACTCGTAAGTACAGAGGGAGAATACAATATAACATAAAATAAGAGAACAGTGCGAAAACAAGAGGATAACATTTCAATTATAACAAAGTAACAGAGAGAAAGAGACAAGTAATATGAAATGAAAGAGGCAAAATTTCAACTGAGAAGGTGCCGATGATGCTTATTCTAAGGGAAACCGGTCGGTCATATAAATTAAATCTGTGGTCTTTTAAAAAGCTATTATTTCATTTAATTAAATATGTCAAACTTCAGAGTGATTTAGTTCCTACGAAAATATTTATATATTTGATTCTACTCTACTTTACACCGAGACTTTTTATAATTTTTCGAAAAAATAATGAACCTTGATTGAAGAAGGCAGTTTCGATATTAACGCCATATGAATACATACAAAAGTTTTTTTCCCATAATAAAAGGTTATGTAACTATGTATTTCCCCGTCTTTAGAACCTTATTTGGTCTGAAAATCTGTGATAAAAAAGGTTCGGAGATTGGGTTTCCATGACTATTATTAAATATTTTGATCCCGAGGCGTTGATAGCGGGTACTGTCCAGAGCGTCGGGTAAAAGGGTGTAACTTTGGCAGATAAGCTGATTAAAATCATCTGGATGCACTACCGAGAAAGATTGCATATCCGCTAGTGGTTTGTTTGTGATAAGTATTCGTTTAAGGTGAAGTGACATTATTTACTTTTTTTCTAATTTTTCAAATTATATTGTTATATGTAGATACGTGTTTTTGGAAGGTTGTTCAACAGTTTGTTTCCCATGTAGTGGGGGGGGGGGGTTATCTGGAATTTAATTTTGTTAACTTGAATATTAGTAGGTTGACTCAATACTTATTCATTTATTTCAATGGTACACTAGTGCATTTTATCAAGTGTAATACAAAAGATACACATAAAATAAGTTAAGAATAATAACCAACGACTTTGTATTATTCCCTCACTCACCCATTTCATTATTGTTTTGTACCCAAGTAGCATATTTTCCAATAATAATGAAATAAGTCTCTGACTTTTATAAATTCAACATAGGATCTTTGTATGTCTCTAACATGACATCGTTATGTATCTTTATGTACACTTGTTTACTTACCATTTCTTTGTAATATATATGTAGTACATTCAAGTGTTGCCTCCTTCTACTATTTGTTCTCTCTCTCTTACTTTATTGTGGTAAATACTGTCTCACTTTATTATTTTTTGTACCTATATCGTCGCTGGAAAGACAAAAGGGCTGAAACGATACTTTGGTCAAAAATTAGTCAAAAATGGAGTTTTGATCAGTTTTTTGGTCTGCATCGAATGACTTTTGTTTGATTGAGAAGACTTTTGTGGCACTTCAACTATCTTAAATATATTAACCATTTAGGAAAAAGCTTAACTCAAGCGACCTAAGCATGGGAGTTTTTAAAGCTTTTTGTCGCTTCAGATAACTCAGTGAGAGCATTAAGTTACCTGAGTTAACGTTTTTTTTTAAATCAAACTCAGTTACTGAATACTGAATTTTTAAGAAAGAATACATTTTATTGTAAAACAAAAAAAAAACATTAAAGTTCTCTGGTGTAAGCTTCCCCAAATGGCCTTTTCGGCGATGATATACCTGATAACTCAGTATTATTCTTTATTCATTATAATATGTGCCCTGATAAAGTTTGATATAAGCGAAACCAATTGACGTTAAAACATAATAAATTCGTGGCTTAAAACGAAATGTTCTATTAGTTAAAAAAAAAAACAGTTGCAAATATTTCTTAAAACGAAAAATACAAAAATATATTAAGAAGATAAAATAATGAAAATTTCCGAGCAACAATCATTTATGTTTATTAACAGATGAATTGAAAATGTCTACCGACGCCGCACTAGACATACGATCACTCCAGAAATATTTCACAAGGTCCTTTCAGTATTTTATTACAGCTTTAATTTGGAATGTGACGAGAGCTTTCCACGGTAAGCAACTTCCAAACAAAACATTGACTTTTATGGTTTGCGCTTCTTCTTTGCTCTTACAGCGCCCTTGAGGTGATTTTTCACAAAAACGGCGCTATACAAATTATCCAAATATTATTAAATATTATTGAGCCAACTTTTTGGACAGACTTGAAGTATCCGCCTTCAGGCCAAATGTGTAGTAATTGTATTTGTATTCGTGCATCAGTGATATTGTCTCATAGTCAATTTTAATTAACGCAGGTAATATCTGTCGTTTATCCGTCGATGCCTGGTAGCCAGAAACGCCATAAATACAAATGTTATTTGGTGCTTCAAATTTTCAATCATCTCTATGATAACAAGCCCGCTGAGCTTTGGGTATTCTCTGAACATACTTTAAGCTGAAATTTGAAGTGGCTGGCATTCAGTAAATGATCAACTATAGTCAATTCGTTTGGGTACTCTAATATGTCCTAAGCTCCTGGATTTTGTTGTGGGTTCTGTTTAGTCTACATTAATCTTGCCAAATACTAAGGAGAGTTTTAAATACTAAGTTCTCTGAACTACTCTGAGAACTTTGGATCTAAATAAAGGCTTAAAATTTAACCTCGATGGCTTATTTCCCTAACGATGTGGTAATTCCTTAAATAATATATTAAACCTAACGCCAAGAAATCAGTTTTAAGTTTTCGGTTTATTTTTTTTATTATTTAAATTGAAAGAGATATTTTCAATAAAAAAGCAGTATTTGTTTTCCACAAAGCAAACTTTAAAACAAATTTTAAATATAAAAAAAAATATTTTTCCTTTAAATTTCTTCGGTTGAAATTGATAGGGTACTTATTAAATGATTGGTTAATTAGTTAATCGGGATTTTTTTTTCAATATTATCACTGAAAGTATCCAGCTCTTGTTTGAACACTTCAATATCCTCGACTGACTTGCAAACAAACCATTTCCTAGGCATTTTTCTAAAATTTAAATGCAAATCGTCGCTGGAAAATCAAAAGGGCTTAAGCGACACTTTGGTCAAAAATGAATAAAATATGCAGTTTTGATTAGTTTTTTTTTCTCCGTCAAAGGCTCTGACCCTTGTTTGATTCTGAACTCTTCTTGGGCCCTTCAGCAATCTAAAATATATTAACCATTTGGAAAAAGGTTTGACTCAAGCGACACAAGTTTGGGACTTTTTCACCTTTTTGTCGCTTCAGGTAACTCAGTGCGAGCATTGAGTTAACTTTTTTTTCAAAATTCAACCAGGTACTGGTTATCAGGTAATTTTATTTTAAAACAACAA